>JBBPFD010000182.1:39727-65885 GCA_038363315.1 Mugilogobius chulae | reverse complement strand
CCTCGTGGTCCCAGGCCTCTGCCACCTCCAACAAACCTCTGCAAATATTAGAATAGAGCTACCAAAATCTTGGACAAGAAACCAGTTAGGTCACATCACTGTGTTAGTCTGAACAATTTAATTATGCTCAGTTTTGAAAACGACACCAGTTTGTACATTGAAGCTTGTTACAACACTTGCACGCTGTTGATTCAAGCTGCAAAAAGAAGCTTAAAAATTCTAATCGAACATGTTGGATTTATTTGGATCACTACTAAGAAAACTACGACACGAGCTCGGGGAGTAACACCTTTCTTTCACATCCCTTCGAGACCGAAACTACATCGCCAAACTTCCCGGAGCGCAAGCTAACCGGTAACTAAGCTAACAGCTGCTGCCCACCGCAGAGGCTACCGGTATCCATTCGCCGCAACAACGGGAAGGTTTTCTTGGACTTGAGAACACTTCGTGGCCAGAGGTTACAGCCCTGTCATTGAGGGTGCTCCTCACCCCGCGACAGTCTGGGCGAACCTACTTACAGGGTAAAGGTACCCACTTGATTCAATGAAAATGGAAGATATCCAGAAGTCATTACAGCGGATGACTGAAGACATTGCTAACATCTCGAAACAACAGAAGCAAATTGTGGATCTAATGTCTGAAATAAAAATGCTAAAGCAACAAAATGAGGAAAAGGACAAAAAATACTGGCTCTAGAAGAAAGAGTTGCTGACATGGAACAATATTCAAGAGTAAATGATGTTGTCATCTCCGGACTTGCCATCAAGCCCCGCTCGTACGCCAGAGCGGCTGCTTCAGCGGAGGAGGAGCTGACACAGCCGGACCTGGACTCCATTGAACAGCAGGTGATCTCTTTCCTGGACAATAAAGGGATCGCTATTGACTCTAGGGACATCGAAGCATGTCACCTATTGCCAAGAAGAAACAGCCAGGCTAAGCCAACTGTCATTATGAGGTTTGTAAATCGAAAGCAAAAAAATCTACTCATGAAGCAGGGGAAGAAGCTGAAGGGGACGAATGTGTATCTGAATGAACACTTGACGAAAAAAAACGCAGAAATTGCTAGAGAGGCCCGATTGCTAAGAAAACAGAATAAAATTCAATCAACTTGGACATTTAACTGTAAAGTATATATTAAGCTCCTAGGATCACCTGAACAAGCTAAAGCTCTGTGGGTAAAGAATGTTTGTGATTTGGATACATTTAAATGACTGAAAGAGACAATGACTAAACTTCAATAATAACGGGGCCAAATACTGACTCACTCCTCAATATAGAGGATGAGAATATGTGTGAACAAAATGATTATAACTGTGCCCATAGTTTATTATGCGAAACTGACCCTGATAACAATCTTTTTAATGCATTAAAGGGAAATTGTAAATATTACCATGAACTAAATGAAATTGCTGTACATTACAAGAAAAATAAAATGATATCTGTAATACATTTGAATAGTAGGAGCCTAAATGCACATTTTGATGAAATACAAAGTTACCTCCAACAACTAAAACACTTGTCTTTTGATATCATAGCCATCTCTGAAACTTGGCTGCAAGATAATAATACAGAATTCATGTTAGACAAATATGTTAGATACAATATAAATAGGAAACATAAAAATGGTGGAGGGGTGGCTCTTTATGTCCATCAAAGCCTTAAAAGTAAACAAATTGATAGTATGTCATTAGCAATTGACGAAATTATGGAATGTATCACTGTGGAAATTGAATTAAAGAGAAAGAAATTACGGGTGAGCTGCATCTATAGGGCCCCAGATTCAAATATAGACATTTTTACAGAATCACTTGAAAAATTATTTTCTAATCAAAATCAAAAAAATATTATTGTTGTGCGGAGACTTCAACATTGACTTGTTGAAGTCTAAATCTACTAGCCAAATTGAGAATTTTATTATACAATGTACAGCATGATGCTATACCCAATAATAACTAGACCAACGAGAGTAACTGCTCACAGTACATTAATTGATATTTCTTTACAAACATAATTAACTGACAAAATTACAAGTGGAATTTTAATCAATGATATTACAGACCACCTTCCGATTTTTATGTTTCTTGAAGTTCATGACAAAAAGACTTATCAATGTAAAAATCATTCAAGTAATTATAGAGGAATGTAACAAGTGAATCTCCTAAATGCTCTCAAGCAAAGCCTAATGTCTCAAAAATGGGAATCAACTATAAATGAAAGTGAGTAAATATTGCATATCAAAATTTCATGTATGATTTCAAATCATGTCTTGACTTACATTGCCCTATTTTAGAAACAAAGCATAAAAAAACAAAAAATCAAATCCATGGATGACTAGTGGCTTGGTAAATGCTGCAAAAAGAAAAATAACTTATATAAAAAATTCATTAAAACTAGGACCATAGAAGCTGAAAGTAGATACAAAAAATACAAAAATAAACTAACGGATATTATGAGGAAATGCAAAAAAGACTACTTTAGGGCTTTGCTTGACAGCAATAAAAGTAATATAAAAGGTTTCTGGAAAGTATTAAATGAAATAATTGGTGCTAAGCCTAAAAACAACAGTATTGCACAATATTACACACACAATGACAAAATATTGGTGAACACGCTGGAAGTAGCTGAAGGTTTTAACAAATATTTTGCTGAAATTGGGCCAGAGCTAGCTAAAACAATTGCACCACCAGTAATACCCCAACAAAACAAACTGCTATCTGTGGAAATAAAAATTACACCTCTTTCTTCCTCAGCCCAGTTGATGAGACTGAGATCTTGCAGGTTGTGGAACGGTTTAAAAGTAAAAAATCAATGGATTGCGACAGCCTAGATATGAGCTTAATTAAACAAGTTATACATGAAATAGTTAAACCAATAAAATATATCTGTAATTTGTCTTTTGTAACTGCATCATTTCCATCAAATATGAAAATAGCAAAGTATTACCAATATTTAAAAACGGTGATACACATTGTTTTGTAAATTACAGACCTATTTCGTTGTTGCCCCAACTATCAAAAATACTCGAAAAACTTTTTTGCAATCGACTTAATAATTATATTAACAAAAACAATCTTCTCCATGACAGCCAATATGGCTTCAGAGAAAACCGTTCTACAGCACTTGCATTGATTGACTTGGTTGAGGAGGTAAGTAATAGTATTGAGAAAAACAAATATGCCATTGCAATTTTTATCGATCTAAAAAAGGCATTCGATACAATTAATCATCAAATCCTAATCAATAAATTGGAACAAAATGGTATAAGAGGCTGTCCATTACAGTGGCTTAAGTCTTACTTAACAAACAGAAGGCAGTTTGTTCAAATAGGCGAGTACACTTCCACCCTGAGACACAGCACTTGCGGTGTGCCGCAGGGATCAGTACTCGGTCCAATTCTTTTCCTGTTATATATAAATGACTTGTGTTTTATCTCAAAAAACTCAAACTTGTGCTTTTTGCAGATGACACCACAATTCTGTGCTCTGGAAAAAATCTGCAGCAGTTGACTATAGAGGTCTCCAGGGAAATGGTGTATTTAAAAGAATGGTTTGATAGGAATAAACTGTCCCTAAATCTAAAAAAACTAAATTTATGATCATAGGAAACAAAAAAATTGATAATGAACCCAAGTTGGTCATAAATAATGAAACAATAGAAAGAGTAAATGAACACAATTTCCTTGGAGTTACTCTTGATCATAAATTATCATGGAAGCCTCAGCTAACCAGTGTCAAGAATAAGATAGCCAAATCAATTGCAGTAATGAGGAAATCTAAATGTCTTTTGGATGAAAAGCACTTTTTACTGTATATTGTACATTAATATTGCCTTATCTTAATTATTGTATAGAAGTGTGGGGAAATACTTACAAAACTAAATCTTAACAATATATCCATCCTGCAGAAAAAGGCGTTAAGGATAATCCACAATACTGGGTACAGGGAACATACAAACCCACTGTTTCTGAAGTCTAGAATAATGAAACTAGAAGACCTAGTTAAATTCAAAACTCTACAAATTATGTACAGAGCACGCTTTGATTGCTCCCTAAAAATATTCAAAACATGTTTCAAAATAGAGATAATAGATATAATCTGAGAGGACAAATGAATTTTAAGAAACAGTGTGTTCGCACTACCTTAAAGAATATGTTTATTACTCGACGTGGAGTAGACCTATGGAATGAACAAGATGAAAGCTTGAAATGTAGTAACTCACTAGCTAAGTTTAAAAGAATGACAAGTTGAATATATTCAAGAAATATGCTTCTGAAGAGTTTCATAGTTAAAACTATATATACTAATGTGCTTGTAATAAGTTCAGTAATGTCCTTTATGTATTCTTTCTCTCGTACTGCTTCTGTAAAATTTTTACTCTATAAAATGTAACATAATCAAGTGTACACTCACATACAATCACATTGACATGTATGTGCAAATACTCACACTTGCAGTGTGTGAGTATTTGATGAATAATGACCGACATGCACACTTTACATGACTAAAATGCATGCGAATGCTCATGCACATTTGTTGTGCATAAGGGCATTTGCATGCATGATGACTAACACACAACACACACAAAACAGTAATAACATGCATGCCCACACGCACACTTGTGCGCATGGGCATAGGCATGGATGTTGACTGACACACGCTCACTCTACATCCCAAAAATATACATGCAAGTGCGCGTGGATATGCATGCAAATGACTGATACACAGATAACACTACACAAATACAAGTGCATGCATATGCTCCCACACACCTGGTGTATGTGTGAGCATATGCATTACCGAAAATCTTCACCTAAACAAAACAAGACACTGTGATCATACACATGCTGACAAACATGTGTATGTGTGAATGCAGATCTACACACATTGCATAAATATACTCAAGCTCTAGGTGTTTAATAATAAATAAAGACCACAAAGCAAGACAACCAAATAAATCATTACGTGTACTGGTAAAGTGCTATGACAATTATTGATTGCTTATATTAAATTATTGTATTTGTCAGGAATCAACAGCTATATTGTCTTATGTACAACTCTGGGGGAAGCTATCATAAGTACTTGTACTTCTGCTTGCTCCTTTTGAGCTTTATGCAAACTTGGATGTAAATGTCTGTTTTGCTTGTTTGACTATATGATTGTACCAGCTCAAATAAACATTCATTCATTCATTCATTCATTCACTTGCATCAGCAAGCTCCGCAGGTTCTTAGTAACTTAATAGTTCCTCTCAGAGCCGGGGGTTAGTTACCAGGGCGGCTCAGAGTGGAAACTGTAAAGTACCTAGGTGCAAAACAACTTCTTTCACTGTACAAGGCATCAAGAAATGGAACACACTACCTGTAGAATTAAGGAGAGACAAACTGGGTTCTTTTTAAACAAAGATTTTTGAATTACAGGTCAGATTTGTAACCACTGAACTGTTTTGAATTGATTATCCGTATTGTATTGTATTTTATATTGTGTAGTGTTGGATTGTATTTGGACTGTTTTCATGTAAAACCCAACTAGGGACGGACATTGAGAATTAGCCTCGCTAGATTTGTAGTGTGTAACATGAGCTTATGAACATACTTGTCCCTGTCAAATAATACAAAATAAATAAATAAATAGTATAGGTTTATCGTCAACTATATCGTTACTGCAAAATGTTCTTGGTCTCTTTTAAATAAATAAAACATGTATTGTCCTGCCCTAGTCCCAGTTCTTTCTCAGAGCCTAAAATGTTGAACCTGCTGACTCCAGATGGATCTGTGTTGAACTGGGATTTGAGTTTTTCCACATTATCCATCTGGAACTTTACCACTCAAAGTGTTTGGAGAAAGGTGGACGTTTAATGAAATACTGAGTGAGTGTGCGGTCTACTTTGGTCTGTGGCTTATATTCTTTTACATTATTGGAGGAGAAGGAATTTTTCTCATGGATTAGGAAAGTTTGTCTAAATTTCTGTATCAAACATGTTTCCAAGCAAAGCCAGTACTGTAAATGTGCTTGTGTCACCTTGTGTGTGTCACATAGTGTTCTTGCACTACAGAACTGCATCCAGGATGTTAAAGACTGGATGGAGTTACATTTTTAAAGTAAATGAATCTAAAACTGAAATCCTGGTATTTGGTGAAAACTCTGATGTTGGGGCGATTAAGTAACTTTTGCCACCAATCTGTCAGAATCTTGCTGTGATTCTTGATGTTCCTTTACATTTGATCAACAAATTAGCCGTGGTCAGAGCTGGTTTTTATCAATAGCGCCTGCTGAGTAAGGTTAACGATCCCTTCCTTTCAGTGACTTGGAGCGTGTCATTCATGCTATCATTACCTGCTGCTTAGACTTCTGTAATTCTCTGTGTGTAGGATTCATCGTCTGCAGTTCGTCCAAAATACTGCGGCTCGTTTTTTTACAGTCTCTAGTGTGAGTATTTCTCCTGTGTTGACCTCCCTGTTAGCTACAGGATGATTTTAAGATTTGTTGATGGTTTTCAAACGTTTGAATGGACTGGCTCCTCCTTATCTTTCAGCGCTTCTGTCTGTCCATGTGAGATCAGCTGCACAGATGATCTTAGATGTCCCTAAGTCTCGTCTAAAACTCGAGGAGACAGAGCTTTGCTGTGGCAGGTCCTAAGCTTCCCTGGTGATTAGATCAGCTCCATCTCTTAATATTTTCAAATCTCTGTTGAAAACCCACTTATTTGCACCTTGCTTTGTTTTAACACTAGCTGAGCAGATCATTTGTATTTGTATTGTTTTATCTTTGTTCTAAGTGCATGTCTTGTGTGTATTTTTACCTCTGTACAGCACTTTGGGCCTTTGTGGTTGTTTTAAATGTGCTTGTTTGTGAACGCACCTAAAATGGGGACTGAACTTTAAAAAAGTACTATGAACTGAAAAAAAGTTCCTACAGTGTAGGACCTATTCATTTGACCAAAGATTTCTGTCAGTTGTCTCCTGTACAAAAAACAGCAGCTCCTTGCCTCCTTCCAAACACATTCCTGACCCGAAATGTCTGTCCGGACAAACCCTGGCTCAAACCCTGGCTCTTGGATTTCTTTATTTAGTAGTTTAGAATGAGATTAGATGCTGCTATTTCAATCTTAAACTAAGCAAAACTGAGAAAAGTTTCATTTCAGTCGGTGAGTTTAATAACACAACAGAGCTCTGAGCTTAGTTGGGCTTAGAGACCGCTTTTTGAAGGTCCTGGTCTCATCACAGCCTCGAGCACATTCAGACACAGTCTTGGTCTTGAGGGTGCTTGGACTTGGTCTAGCCTTGGACACATAGACCACATTTCAGGCAAAGTTTGTAATAAACCCTGCACAATAAGATCATTGTAGAAAATGACAAAGTTGGTCTGAGTTGGTCTCAATCTCGACTTATGAAAGTGTCAGTCTTGCCTCGGTCTTGACCTCAGTGGTCGTGGGGCTCTGTGGTCTCAGAAAGGTCTTGGTCTGATTTGTGTGACCACTACACTAAAACATCAGTTTAGAACTCTGCTTTACTTCTGTTATTTTCAACCTTTGCTCACAGACCTTGTTCTGATTCTTGTAAAACTATCGTTTCTATTTACAACCGTTAAGAATCTATTATAGAAGCTAAACGGTAGAGCGTTGTAAAAACTGTGATGCACACTTGAAGCCTCTGGAGAGTGGCTCGTCACAACACGGGACACGCACACACACTTTCCAAAATCAGCTGGACTTGTTGCTATAGCGATGGTGTTTGGGAGCTTAGCAACAGAAGCTTGTGTATTCCAGTCATGTCTGGTAACACGTCACTGCTCCGTGTCACCTCTGTGTGGGCACTAGGTTCATGTCACGGCCAAAACGGACTCACAATATTACCCAATAACATATGTGCAGACAGGCAACTTTCTGTCAGTACAATTTAAAAATCAGCCAGTAAGTCTTATTATGTCCTGGATATAGGGCTGGGACGCTCGATCTTGAATAAGTATTATACAAATACAAAACATTATGAAACTAAATGTCTTTTCAAAAAGCTTTAAATTTTTACTTTATGGGTGAAAGTCTCTCTATTTAAAAGACTGAGTAAAATGTGCTCATGACCAGAAAAATAAATGTCCCAGTTCAGCTTGACCAGCAGAAATATGAGACTGATCAATAAATAGTGGCATTATGAAATTATAATTCCACACTTCTTGGTTCTGCGTCCGTGCGTTCAGTCCACGCGTTCAGTCCGTGTGTTCAGTCCGTGCATTCATCCGCGCGTTCAGTCCGTGCATTCCGCGTTCGTTGTCCGTTGTGCGTTCAGTCTGTTCAGTCGGTGCGTTCGCATTCAGTCGTGCGTTCAGTCCGCGCGTCAGTCGTGCATTCGCGTTCAGTCTGTCGTTCGCGTTCGTCTGTGCGTTCGCGTTCAGTTCGTGCGTTCAGTCGTTCAGTCGTGCGTTCGGGTTCAGTCCGTGCGTTCGCGTTCAGTCAGTCGTCCGTGCATTCAGTCCGTGCGTGCGTTCGGTTCAGTCCGTGCGTTCAGTGCGTTAGTCTGTGTTCAGTCTGTGCGTTCGCGTTCAGTCGTCCAGTCTGCGTTGCTTCGGGTCAGTCGTGCGTTCAGTCCGTGCTTCAGTCGTGCGTTCAGTCCGTTCAGTCCGTGCGTTCAGTCCGTGCGTTGGCGTTCAGTTCGCGTTCAGTCCGTGCGTTGGCGTTCAGTCCGTGCATTGGCGTTCAGTCCGTGCGTTGGCGTTCAGTCCGTGCGTTCGCGTTCAGTCCGTGCGTTCGTGCGTCGCGTTCGCGTGTCGTGCGTTCATGTTCAGTCCGTGCGTTCGCGTTCAGTCCGTGCGTTCAGTCCGTGCGTTCAGTCCGTTCAGTTCCGTGCGTTCAGTCCGTGCGTTCGCGTTCAGTCCGTGCGTTCAGTCCGTGCGTTCGCGTTCAGTAGTCGTGCGTTCAGTCGTTTCAGTCCGTGCGCTTTCAGTCGTTCGTTCGCGTTCAGTCCGTGCGTTCAGTCCGTGCGTTCAGTCCGTGCGTTCAGTCGTGCGTTCAGTCCGTAGTTCAAGTCCGTGCGTTCAGTTCGTGCGTTCAGTCCGTGCGTTGGCGTTCAGTCGTGCGTTGGCGTTCAGTCCGTGCGTTGGCGTTCAGTCCGTCGTGCGTTGGGGCGTTCAGTCGGTGCGTTGGCGTTCAGTCCGTGCGTTCGTGTTTCAGTCCGTGCGTTCGCGTTCAGTCCGTGCGTTCCTGTTCAGTCCGTGCGTTCGCGTTCAGTCCGTGCGTTCAGTCCGTGCGTTGGCGTTCAGTCCGTGCGTTGGCGTTCAGTCCGTGCGTTCAGAGTCAGACTGCAGACTGGCGCTGATCACGTGACCCTGGCGCTGTTCTCAGATGATTGACAGCTCTCCAGAGAAGTGAGCGCAGGTGATACGATACGTTTTTTCTTTTCAACTCAAGAATCCCGTGAAGACAGTAGCCAAATACGCAACGTGAATAGAATTTGTGTGTGTAAATGAAAGTGCGTCGCTTATAAAGTGGAGAAACAGAGAAAACGAGGGAAAGAGCGGCTCTCACAAGCATCAGTGGAACAACACTATACACGTGAAGCTGAACTCTATGTGTCTTTTCTGTAACTAAAACCCTGTGCTGTGAACTTTGACATCTCTAACCTGTCTCACTCCATATGGATCTGTGTTGAATAGGGATGCACGTTTTCACTTTTTTCTTTAACCGTTAGTTGGAGCTCTTCACGGTCAATAATCGATTAACGAACACGTTAACGCGGTACTTTTTTATTGCTGTTATTTTCACTGGACGTGTTATAATTGGACACAGCAGAGCTACCAGAGTGGAATTTAGAGCAACGAGTCAGCGACAGGCCTTTAAACTGGGCACAACACGGCTGAATAAGCCTCTATAACACTGTTTTAATGCACTTTTGCACTATGTATTATATAAAACTACTCTCAAATAAGAAGTCATGTTTTAAAGTTGCTGCTAACTTTAGCTGCTTACCTTAGCTTGCTTGAACAGGGTAAAACATCGATAGTTTCCCAGGCAAGTTAAATAGCCCAGTCTATTTTCTTCATCAACATAAAATCCAAGTTAATAATCCATGCATGGTTGATATTAGTCCATAAACACTGCAGTGTCACAGGTTTGCTCAGTCCTTTTGAGATAAACAGTGTTTTTGTAGTTTTAGCGATCTTTTTTTCCTTCTCTGACAACCACCAGAACTGTTCAGGGGCAGTTAGCACCATCTGCTGGAGCAATTGGAATATTTGTCAGTTAACCGGTGAAAGACGTCTTACTCGAACAAGGCATTAGTACGGTTAACCGGTTAATCGGTTACTATGAACATCCTAGTGTTGAACTACAATTTGAGTTCTTCCACATTATCCATCTGGAACTAGACTGGCTGAAAGAGTTTGGGCGTTTAGTGAAATACTTGGAGCTGATTGGGTGTGGGGCCGACCTTATTTGTGCTTAGCCAATCACAGTAACAACTCATAATGGTGTATCTAATGTCTGCGTGGGACATAACAGGTGTCACACACACTGCTCTTCTTTCAAAAAGAAATAACTGTATTTCTGCTGAAACATCCACGGGAGCAGCCATCTTTGTTTAGCTTGAATCAGACTCGACGCTAACAGCCCGTGTTAGCCCGCCCTGCTACAATGTGATTGGGCCTCAGAACCACTCTGCTGTGATGTGAGTGGGTTGAAACACAGCGGTTTTCTCAAACCAATCGGGCGGTGGAAGGTAGGGTGGTTTATCTCCAGTCTGTGAATTCACAAATAACGCGAGATAAACTGCACAGGTTAAGAACTCTCCGCTCAGAAGTGGTTGTGTGATCCCGGGCTCATCTCAGATACAGGGGTTGACACTGGCTGGTTGACTGGTGCACTGTTCAGTGTGTGTGTGTTGTGTGTTGGGATCACAGGGCTTGGCTCTGGTTCAGTAAATGCACAGGCACAAATAAAAAGCGCTGCTCATCATTAGGATAAGCAAAAGTTAAAGGCATTTCATTAACAGTGACCATTTTTCTCCCACTCTGTACCACATGCATTTACCACATTATGATTGGCTAAAACCCACAGTGTCGTGTGCTTTTACTACATTGTCATTTGGCTGATGGACATGTCAATCTTCATGTGCATGCCTTATCATCAAGATCGAATAAAGTTGAGATCGTCATCTCTCAATCTCCACCTGAAGATCAGTGGAACCACAGCATGGAGCTGATTATTGATACAAAGCATCTGGACTGGTCGCCTCATCAGATCACTGCTGAACTTACACCTGAACACACACACACTGCTGAACTTACACCTGAAACACACACACTGCTGAACTTAACCTGAACACACACACACTGCTGAACTTACACCTGAACACACACACTGCTGAACTTACACCTGAACACACACACACTGCTGAACTTACACCTGAACACACACACACTGCTGAACTTACACTGAACACACACACTGCTGAACTTACACCTGAACACACACACACTGCTGAACTTACACCTGAACACACACACACTGCTGAACTTACACCTGAACACACACACATGCTGAACTTACACTGAACACACCACTGCTGAACTTACACCTGAACACACACACACTGCTGAACTTACACCTGAAACACACACTGCTCTGCTGTGCGTAGTGACACTGCTCTGCTTCACATCAACAGGAAGAAGGAGGATTGAAGGTTGAAAGGTTGTTTGTTTGGCGCTCTCCCTCTCTCAAGAAATGTTTATTTTGACAAGTATTAAACTGAATGTTTAAAGTCTCAGAAAACGTGGTTACTGCAGAGTTTTCCATGATGTCATCACTTGTTCTACTTCTTGTAACATACTTGTACACTTTTCTGCCAAAACTCAAACTAGTTATGATTTTTGTAGATTCATCATTAGTGTTCATGACAGATAATTTCCACCAAAGAAATATAACTACAAAAACATCAACTGCTGTCATACACACACTGAAAAAAGCGGAAATCCTGCTTCAAGTCAAACAAATGTGAATGGCCCTGAATGGTCAATAACAAAACAGTGGTTACCATAGAAACAACGGCAAATCCATCATGTTTGTTACAGGTTGTCTGAACTTCCATAAAAAATAAATAGGCCAAAACAATAAGAGTAAAAACAAAACAGGTATGGAACTAACCAATGAACTGCTGACTGTCCATTGAGATGTGTGTGCGACCTCTGTGTGACCTCTGTGTGACCTCTGCGTGAGTCTCAGTTTGTCCTCCAGATAAAAACAAAGACAGCTGATGCTGTTTGAAGCTGTTTTGGCCCATTTGGTTCTATTCTCAGACACGAGAGGTAAACATGTAATCAACAGAGCACTGGAGAGAGGGAGAGAGGAGAGAGGGAGAGAGAGAGGGGGAGAAGAGAGAGAGGGAAGAGAGAGAGAGGAGAGAGGGAGAGAGAGAGGGAGAGAGAGAGGGAGGAGAAGAGAGAGAGGGAAGAGAGAGAGAGAGGAGAGAGAGGGGGGGGGAGAGAAGAGAGAGAAAGAGGGAGAGAGAGAGAGGAGAGAGAGGTAGAGAGAGGGGGGGGAGAAGGGAGAGAGAGAGAGGGAGAGAGAGGAGGAGAGAAGGAGGAGAGAGAGAGAGAAAGAGAAGAGAGAGAAAAGGAAGAGAGAGGGAGACAAGGAGAGAGAGAGGAGAGAGAGAAGGAGAGAGAGGGAGGAGAGAGAGAGGAGAGAAAGGAGAGAGGAAGAGAATGAGAGCGAGAGGGAGATGGGGAGGAGAGAGAGAGGGAGAGAGAAGGAGAGAGGGAGGAGAGAGAGGGGGAGGGAGAGAGGGAGGAGAGAGAGGGGGAGGGAGAGAGAGAGGAGAGAAGGAGAGAGAGGAGAGAGAGAGGGAGGAGAGAGAGGAGACAAGAGAGAGGTAGAGAGAGGGGGGAGAGAAGGAGAGAGAGATAGGGAGAGAGAGGGAGAGGAGAGAGAGAGGGAGCAAAGAGAGAGAGGGAGATAAGGAGAGTTGAGAGAGGGAGAGAGGAGAGGGAAGGAGAGAGGGAAGTAAAGAAAGAGAGAGGGGAGAGAAAAAGAGAGAAACAGAGGGGGAGAGAGAAAAAGAGAAAGAGAGAGAATAAAGGAGAGAATGAAAGAGAAGTAAGAAGGATATATATAAAGAGAGAGAGAGAGAGAAAGAGAGGGAGGAAGAGAGAGAGGGAGAGTGGGAGTTAGGAAGGGAGAGGGGGGGTTATTTTAAGCAGACTTCGTTCCCTTCATAACAAACGTGTGGAGAGGTAATTTAGCTGAAGTGCACAGACTGAGTGTTTACTGAGTCTGATTGTGTAAGTGTTTGTGCTGCTCTCACTTCAGCTGTTTGATTAGGAAATGCAAAGGTCAAAACACGACTTCAGCATCACCTCACAGTTCAACTTTTTCTGCTTCACAACAAAACACAACAACACACAAAACAACACAACACAACACAAACACAATACTATTACTGGTATCCGGCAGCAGTAACCTAAAATACAAAGGCCAAAAAGTAAACTAACTTAAATCTTTATGTTGATATAACATGACAATGTGAGTCAAAAATTTACAAATTAGAGAGAGAGAGAGACGAGAAGAGAGAGAGAGAAAGAGAGCGAGAAGGAAAGAGAGAGACGAGAGAGAGAGAAGAGAGAGAGAAGGAAGAGAGAGAAGAGAGAGAGAGGGAGAGAGAGAAGAGAGAGAGAGAAGAGAGGGAGAGAGAGAAAGGAGAGAGAGGATTTCAGATAACTAATAATAATAATAAAAGTTTAAGGCAGAAATTGTACTTACATTTTTAAGTTAAACTGTTAACTTATATTTTTACAGTGCACATAAAATAAATCTGTCATTATTTTGAGTGGCCACAAAATGAACTCTATCTTTTTGTTTTATTTCCACATGGAAGTAGTGCTGGGCGATATGGAAAAAAACTTATATCCCGATATAGATTTTTTATATCACGATAACGATATATATCACGATATACCATAATTAAGTATGTTTTCAATTATTCACTGTAAAGTTTGACACTATTTCATTGCTTACTTTTCTCCAACTTTATTTTGAAGTTAATTTAACTTAATTGTCACAAATGAGACTCATTATAGTGAAGAGGAAGAGAAAAGTCATGTTTTCTATGTTTATATTTGTAATAAAACATGTTTATGTATTAAAACAATATTTTCCAATTGTGTAAATTCTGTAAAAAAAATAAATCCATTTATAAAACAATTTGCTAATTTACTCATCAAGTAAAGTTTGATTAAACAAAACCAAACCAAACAAAAAATACAGTTTTTATTGAAATGAATAGCTTATTTGTGCTGTATTTGGCACTGGCCCTTTAACACCTGCAGGTTGGGGCTGTAGTTAGCGCTCTAGTTTCCCCTCGCCAACAACAGCCACACGTCAAAGCAAAACAACGAAGCAAAGTGATTAGGAGCGCTTTGTCCCGTTCATCAGCTCTGTTTCACTGGTGTTTAGCGGAGCGCTAGTGGGTCATCAGCCCCGGCAATGTGTGCATGGAGACAGGCGGAGCGCTCCACGAGGCTCTGGCTGCAGACCTGCACCGAGAGCGCGCGGACCGACAGGCAGAGTGAACGTGGATACAGCGGGACGTGCGCACGGCAGGCAGGGCGCGGTAAAACACTGGAGAGAGAGACAACGAGTGGCGAAGGAAAAAGAGAGCCACACCGGCTGTCCCTGTTCACGGCTGCGGCGCTGACTGCAGCCCAGGCCACTCCTACTTCCCCCGAACAGCGCTCTTTACCATGTCTCGCTCTTTTCTGACGCGCTCAAAGACGTGTTCGCTGGTGCGCTGGGCGAGAGAAAGAAAGGGCGACTCTGACGATGTACAAAAACTACTTTAACTATGGTTTTGTTGAAGTTACGCTATAACACGTGTGGCAAAGCACGTTTAATACCACACACACGACTTATTTGCTGAAATGATTGATAAAATTAGGTTACAGACGATAGAAACGATAGAAGAGAAATGGCACGATAGACACTTTTCTATCGTCCCCACGATATGTATCGTTATATCGCACAGCCCTACATGGAAGTATGACCATAAGAAGGATTTTGAAAACACAGAGGTTGTATTTGAGAACATTAAACCAGAGCTGCACAAACTGATTTTGTTGCTTAAAGTTTATTGTAATAAATAAAGCATGTAATGTAAAGTGTGCAAAGTTAACTACTACAACTACTACTGCTACTACTACTACTACTACTACTACTACTACTACTACTACTACTACTACTACTACTACTACTACTACTACTACTATACTACTACTACTACTACTACTACTACTACTACGATCAAAACAACAAAACGAGGCAAGCCTTCGCCAGGATTGAAGTGTTGCAATGTATAATTGAATTAATTGGTTAATTTGTCGACATCTTGGATACAAAAAAATGACAGAAGCAAATCTTCTTTAGTTCTTTGTAAACTAGTAAAGGACGTCTCTAGTAAACTACAGATTCAACTTTTTCAGGTCTGATATCGATTTGGATATCTTGGTCTGGACTGCTGATACTCGATACTGACGATACCGGTGTAGGAACTGAAAAGTGTCTTTTTTACTGTCGAAACTCAGTCAATGTCATGGATCGGTGCCGAGAGTCGATCCCAGTATCAGATCGATGCATCACTAGTATAAACATTTATTTATAGATTCAAATGGGAGTAAATCTAGCTTAGCCTCAGCTCTGAACAAACTCTTGTATGAAGATGTTTCTACTCTCAGTCTGGAGTGTGCAGGAGCCACTGCTGGACCGGATGTTTATGTGAACGTGGAAGGAAAAGGACTTTGGAGAAAATGCTCTTTGAAGTGGCTTGGAGAGTTCCATAGAAGAGAATGACGTGGATAAATGGAAAATAATAAACCTTCATTAGGACTACGGTTCTGTATACTGATAGAGCAAACGGATGAATAAAGAGATGAATACAAAAATACCTGTTTTGTTGTCTAAAATGTTTAATGATAAATATGCTTTGACTTCATCTAGACAAGCCCTGACAGAACACAATGTGCACGCTCACATTTCAGAGCTAAATAGATCGGACTGTTATTTTTTATTTTATTTGACCTTTATTTAACCAGGGAAGTCCCACTGAGATTCAGAATCTCTTTTGCAGGGGAGCCCTGGGGGAAGGGTCAGGGGAGGCACACAAATAAAACTAAACTCCATGCTTCTTAAAAGTGGACTCAAGAGGAAGTAAATACAAAGAAAACAAAAGGGCCAAGAATAGATCCCTGAGGAACTCCTCATGTCAGATAAGCTGAGGAGGACTTTGCATCACTGATCTGAACACAAAAACTTCTTTTACACAAACAGGCTTGATACTATTCCTGAGGTAAACATTGCACTCCAACACACTGGCTGTTTCCCAAAGGCTCGGTACCTTACCTTGCCTCCAAAGCCAGTTCAACCAAAGCCAGTTCAACCAAAGCCAGTTCAACCAAAGCCAGTTCAATCAAAGCCAGTTCAATCAAAACCAGTTCAATCAAAGCCAGTTCTTTTCAAACGAAGGCAAGAGGCTTTTCTCAGCCCAAACTGAGGCTCATGAAACAGACTTCAGAGGAACAAGACACAGCTGTTTCAAGTGAACAGAATGAAGCAGCAGAACACACATGAGGGAGGGGACAGTGTTCTGACTTAGACACATTTTTATAGCTTATTTTATTCATAAAAGGTATTTGTTTTTCCTTCGAAATGATCATATTGCATTATGGGTAAATACTGGAGAGTAGCGCTGTAGTTCTTTAGTCATTTAGTCGATTAATCGGTCGATGGAGTCTTGATCGACCAAAATGTTATTAGTCGACTAATTCTTTTATTTAGATTATAGGAATTTGTTTTTAACAGTAACATAATCATTGGTCTGAACTGACTTTTTATATTGACCCTATTTTGTCCCGCCCACTTGGCTTGGAAATGCACTTCCTGTTTAGCTCTGTTAAGGTAGCTAACGTGTTTGTTTGTCTGTCTTGTGGGGCAATTTTAATTAAATATAATGACAGTTAAAATAAACCCATCGACTGATATCTACAGGCTAAATGCAGCTTAACAGGAAGTGCATGTCCTAGAAAAGTAGGCGGGACAAAATAGGGTCAATAAACACTGTTTCCTCTTCATTTTCTGCATAAACTATAGTTTTACATACATACATACATACATACATATTACTATCAATCTTTTAGAGCAAGATTTCTTGCAGAGTTGTGACAACACTAAAATTTAAAACTAAGTTTTGATTCAAAGGAATTAACTTGATTCTTCATACCACAATAAGAATTAGAATGATCTTTCATGAAAGTCAGATTTTTATTCAATGGACTGATATTTTCAACACAAAATCCAAGTTTATGATCAACATTTTAGTTTCAAAACAGTTTTGATGAAACTCAAGATTATTTTAAAAATTTTCAGAAAATGTGATTTATTTTTTTCTTTGTAGAAATATCAGATGTTTGTCTGTTCATGTTCTCTGTATTTGTTCAAATGAGTATCTAATTTCGACACAGTTTTAGCTTTGATTTGTAATATTTTGGACAACTCTACTTTTAGCTTCAGAGCCTTTGCCACGCCCCTTTTTAGTCGATTAATCGGTCGATGGGACATGTTTTTAGTCGACCAAGAATTTTTTGGTCGACTACAGCCGTACTGGAGAGCAAGGTCACATGCTAACCAAACAGAGGACACACGTCTATGGAGGACATGGTCACTGGGACATGACTTGGATGACGCCAAGATCAGACCAACACAAGACAAGAAACCTACAGTATCTAGAAACATCAACTGTCCCTCTTTTGAGGTTTAGTGAGCATGATTGACAGATTAATTGGCCAATCAGGGACACGTATCATCCTCTGTATGAAAACCAACATGGCTGCTTACAACAACAAAAAATATATATGGGAAACTATATCAGGTGCAACTGGAAAAACAAGACAGATTTCGGCAGAATCAATGAGCAAAACAAAAAACAATGTTAACAACGTGAGGTGAGAAGTTAGATCTTGGTCTAAATGACAGACGACCAATCTGCTGAACGACACACTGTGGAGTTAATCTGAAACGCAGACGGGGGAATGGTGACCAGACCCACTGTGAGCTGCGTGGGCTGTGGATCCCAGACAAACAAAGACTCTGGTCAGAAGTAATAGCACCAGGACGACACAGAGGCCTGTGTCTGTGGTTACAAGAAGATCTCTGAAAACTCTCAGGTCTGTGAAAGGTTCTGAAACCAGAGGTAAAAGCTCAAGACGATTGTTTTCATCAACTTTTTGATTTGGGAATTAAGGTTTTTCTCAAAATTTTTGAGACAAAACACATTTTCAGACTGGAGTAAATTAATTCTAAAGAGTTGTGCCTGCGTCTCCCCTTACGAAATGTGAGCATTTCCCTTATTAGCAGCTGTGTACACAGGACCAACAGCCACACCCAGCAAACAGCAAATAAAGACCGACTGGAGCCACGGGCAAAGAACCTTTAAACCACTCACTTCAATGATATTAAACTAATTGTGGGTGTAACTTGACCTTTTGGATTAGTAAAGTCCTGTTTGTGTGCAGAGGAAAAACACATCTCCTCACAAACAATCTGCCCCAGCGCTGACTTAACACACACTGACAGTAATGTGGCTCCGGAGGAAGAACACAACATGTCAGCCACTAAGAGATTACATTCTGACTCGATTTGTCAAACAAGTGCAGGAAAGGAGTCTTGTCTCAGTCGCAGAAGAACTTTAGATTGTTAAACTTGCTTTGTAACCATCAACTTTTTTGTCTTTAGGGGGCGGAGCCTGGTGTTCTGATTGGTTTCGTCATGCTGTAACAAGAAATATTGAAGAAATGACAAATGAAAGTTAAAGTGGCCATGACATGACAGCGTTCTAAAAAAAACACTAATCAAAAAGGAAACATAAAAAAAAAACGTTCCGGATGATGATTTATGTTATTACTTGCAATAAAGGCAACGTTTCACCCTGTTCCTAGTGTATAATTGTCAGTATTATAGTAAAAGAGAGCTGTTATGGTAGAATTGGTCCAAACATGTCAGCTGCACCAAAGCTTTATTTGCTCATTGCACAACTGAATGTGAACAAAACATGTCCACGATGGAGCCATTCATAAAGTGTTCTCACGTTGGAGTTGAACTTGTCCCAACAGCTCAGAGACGGTGTGGAAACAGAGCAAACTGTGGCAAACGTCCAGAAAGGAGTGTCAGGCCTCGTGGGGTTAGTTAGCAAACACACTTCAACTGGGCACAAGCACACACACAAACCTTTGCTGTTCTTACTTAGATGCAGTGTGCAGACTTGTGCTTTATTGCATTGCTTGTGTTGGCCGACTGTAGGGATGGGCCAGTACGATTATTGAGCTGATACCAATATCAGATATATAACCTCCAGCTGTGGTATTAACTTATTTTTAAATGATGAGGTTTTTTTTTTTTCTAGGCTTAGTCGCTTGTTACTCTCCAAAAATCTGGCAACTGTGGCCCCTTCCTCTGTGAAGTTTACTCACGTTTGACATCGTCTCTAAAGTGAACGTGTCTGACAGGTCACAGTTTTATCACAACTAGAGTTTTGGTGGATTTATAATCTGGTTTTAAATCATCTCCAGTCACAAGAGTCGTTCTTAAGGAGAAGCACAACCAGCACACACAACAAAAGATGAACAGAGTGGCACTTCATCCATTTGCTCCGTGGCTTATGGTTGTGCCGTTAACTCACAGCTAACTACAGACACGCCATTTTGTGAAATTAACTTTGGTTGTCCTGCGTCTGGTGGATTAGTTAGAGGAGTTTGAAGAGTAAAGAAACTTTACAGTGATCCATGTAGGGTTGTTCGAAGTGGCTGTAGTTCTTTCGATGTGGCGTAAATATAAAATAAATAAAAAAATAAAACTGTTTACAGTGTGTTTCCCATCATGCACTGTGGCTCGCTCTAACAGCAGCACCATAGGAGGTGCAGATTTAAGATTTTATTCCTTGGCTTTAAGATGTAAATAAGTGTGAAAATGAATGCAAGACTGGTATCGGCAAAACGACCGATATTCCGCATTTTCCAGATATCAGATCGACGAGTACTCATATCAGTTCTGTGATCTTATACGCCCGCTGCCTGAATCAGGAGCCATTGTTCTGTTCTCTGCTCGTGGCTAATGCTACAGCTAACACTCAGAGCAGCTAGAAAAGACTCTGTGGAGGCTCTTCAGAGTTCAACATATACTATAATAACGCCTCTATGATGTGGTTAAAGTTGCTCTAAAAATGCCCAACAGCAGCACTAGCTAGCGGCGCTAACGGCTAATATGCTAAAATGCAGACTTTTGTTTTTATTGCATTTAATGAGGCTGAGCGTCTTTTGATAGGCCTCACTGTTGTTTTTACGACACACAGAGGTTTAAAGGGACTAAATGAGAATAAACTCAACACAATTATGTTTAATGACAATTACATTCGACTCTGAAATAGTTTTTAAAATCCACATATATAACAGTTACAATAAACACATGACTTTCAATGCAGCAACAGTATTCTGTGTATGCTGCTAATATTTTTGTGTTTTTGAGTTTGGTTTATTAATATTGATTATTGGTTTTAGTTTGAGTAAATAGGAGTATCTATAGTTTACTGCTTTAGTCGTTATGATGCAATATTTGGTATTGTATCGCAACAACACTGCTGTAAAGTTTGAGAATCCCTGGTCTACATCTAAACTTGATATATTTCTTTTCTTGCCAGACTGAGCTTGAACACGTTCCTCCCCCAGTAAAGTCAATGTAAAGCAGTGTGGCGTCTTGTGTGCGCTGCTGTGTTATTGGACCGGGCTTAAACTCAGCGCTGTGAACAAAGTGCAGTGCATAGTTGGGCTCAGGGAGGAGAATTTCACATTTCACAGGTCACAGCTTTACAGGCATGCTCCTCAACAGGGATCAGGCCTGGATTAGGACAGAAAAATCCAACGCAAAATTTGGTAAGCTCTGAGCGCTGCTGAAGGGGCAAGAAAAACAAATACCTCAACAAGAGCGAGAGGAAAACAGCAGCACTTTGGCATCGGGAGGTCCACATGTGTGAGCGGCTTCAAAACTAATAAGAGAGCAGGTTCAAGGGGATTTCAACCAGTTCTAAGATGCATTACAGCTCCTAAAAGTGACCCTGGTGAATGTTAAAATAGCTCCTTGGCTTTTTGAAGTCAGACTCTGGTTGATCTGGGCTTAAATCCACTGTGGCTTCTGATTGGCGACACTACAGGTGAAACAATAGAATGTTTTGGAAGATATCGTCAAGACAATACACCTCCTATTGTTACAGATACAGATTTGCAGTTGCACGATACATCCTCACTTTTGACATGAGGTTGTGCCAAATACTCAGAGGACTAGTATTGTTTCTATAGTGATAATAACTAAATCTGTAGTCTGATTTTATTGATCCACAAAATGTCTAAAACAGTGTTAAGCCACAAATAAGAACTAGTATTAACGAAATCTGAACCTGGAGTATCTGAGCATTAAACCAGATCAAAACCAGGATCAAACAAGGTCTAAAGCAGAACTAAACCAGGACAAACAAGGTCTAAACCAGAACTAAACCAGATCAAAACCAGGACCAAACAAGATCTAAAGCAGAACTAACCAGATCTAAACCAGGACCAAACAAGGTCTAAAGCAGGACCAAACAAGATCTAAACCAGGACCAAACAAGGTCTAAAGCAGAACTAAACCAGATCTAAACCAGGACCAAACCAGGTCAAAAGCAGAACTAAACCAGATCTAAACCAGGACCAAATAAGGTCTAAAGCAGAACTAAACCAGATCTAAACCAGGACCAAACCAGGTCTAAAGTAAAACTAAACCAGATCTAAACCAGGATCAAACAAGGTCTAAAGCAGAACTAAACCAGGACTGACATAAGACCAAATAAGCTATAGCCAACGCTGCAATTTATTACATGGCATTTATCTTTTCTTGTCTTACTTCAAGTCTTAAAACAAGATCTGCTAATAGAACAAGAGCAAAAGGGATTGTTTTGATAAATTATGAAAATACAGCATTTTATTACTGGAAATAATGGAAAGAAAATACACTAGATCCATTTGGTAAATCTTGTTTTTGGACAATAAAAATATTATAAAAACAAGATAACTATTGTGTAGTTCAAACACTTATTGACACATTAAGAAATGTAAGTTGTTCTCCAGTAATAACACAGAACTAAATCTACAAACAAAAATATATATATAATATTTGTAATATTTACAAAGTGAATTGAGGGCCGGATCAGATTTTTGGA
Organism: Mugilogobius chulae; assembly: GCA_038363315.1. NCBI lineage: Eukaryota > Metazoa > Chordata > Actinopteri > Gobiiformes > Gobiidae > Mugilogobius > Mugilogobius chulae. The sequence continues at coordinate 43,615 of JBBPFD010000182.1, read as the reverse complement.
GGGCAACTTGGGCCACAACCTGAATAGGCCTGGTCTAGAGTGTAGCCTGCACAACAACGAGCTTCATTCAATCCCTGTGCCTTCCATCTGCTCCACAGAAGATGGAGAAGTGAGTCCTCTCATTAATGTGCTGTGATTGGCTGTCTGCAGAAACACACAGCACAACCACCAGTGAACTACAGTCACAGATAGAACATCATCTGTTCTTCTTACGTTTACCTTAAAGAGAAACTAAACTCAGAATCAACTTTTTTCACTGTCAGACTGTGTATATGGGGTCAAAATTTAATTATCTACTGTTTCCAGGCCGTTTTGGACATTTTTGTGCAAACTCGCTCATTTTGCAGTTATGTGTGCAGTTATGTGTGCAGTTATGTGTGCAGTTATGTGTGCAGCTATGTGTGCAGCTGCCACGATGGGCAAACACTGCATTTTCAGTTCACGCTGACGTCACAGTGTATTGACGTGACAGACGAGTCGCCCAGATGATATATCTAAACTCCTCCCTCTGACACCGCTGCTGTGGAGAGTTGGAAAGCGATCACCCGCTGCGTCATGACATCAGCCGTCATTTGGCTCAGCTTGATCAGCGATGTGTAATCACTTGTACAACGATGCGCTGGTTCGAAACTCGTGCCTCTGGCAAGTTTATAATTGTCGTTTTTTATTTTCATTTTTAGAAAATACTCGCGTCATAAACGCATGTGCTTATGTAGACTAAAGCAAAGATTTAATGCATATGTTTTGTAAAGTAAATATAAAAAGAAATCTTAACGTGCAAGTAAACAAAGACTTAGTCCTGTGCAGTTTCCTCCGCTGCAAATCTCACGTCAGGACCTGGACCGCTCCGACACAAAACTCACATCATTTACCAAGCTCACTGTTCATATTTGGTGCTGTCAATCAATGTTTGTTCACACCACTGGCGTCTCTTAAAAGGCCTCCTGCATCTCCCACTTTAGCGAGTCTGTTTGAGGTTCAGTTGTGGGCGGAGTTAGTCTCTGAAAGCGCATTTAGCCAAACTTTAAATATAAGGCTGTTACAAATTAAACCAAGTTCGACAACAAACTGAGCAGAAGTTGCACTCTCAGACGATGGAAAAAAGCAAGACTTATTGACCTTATTTTGTCCCGCCTACTTTCTAGGACGTGCACTTCCTGTTAAGCTGCATTTAGTCTGTAGATTTCAGTCGATGGGTTTATTTTAACTGTCATTATATTTAATTAAAATTGCCCCACAAGACAGACAAACAAACACGTTAGCTACCTTAACAGAGCTAAACAGGAAGTGCATTTCCAAGCCAAGTGGGCGGGACAAAATAGGGTCAATAGACCAGAAGAGACGGTAGACATTGCTATTGCTAGACTGTTAATAATTTGTGTTCTTTTAAATTATATTTCAAATATTAATAACCAAGTTCAAACATGTACTACTTCAGAATCATCCCTGACAAAAACTCATATTACGAGGTGAAAGGAGCAGGCCCAAACACACACAACCAGTGATTGTCACAATTTACAAAAGACATTAAAGCAAGGCCAAAATAGGATATGTTGTGTGTAAGAGGAGAAAGCTGTGCCATGAGTCAGCAGAAGTTGTAAAACACTAGTGGTACCTTCTGAAACGGCGTGAGGCTTGATGACGCAGCAGGTACAGTCTGTGAGGACGGCGGTGTTCTCAGGACCGCGGCCGATTGTGGACGGGAAGAAAAACTCCAGCTCCTGCAGACACAAAACACACTCTTTAGTCAAGTTCAACGCTCTGTGGAATGTGCACACTTCTGTCCTCACGCTGACTCAGCAATTAGGCAACAATCAGCCAATTAGTCCTTCACCCATTCAAGTGTCAGACAATGGAAAGGGGAAGGTCATAGTGTTCATAGTGTTCATGTTCTTTAGTTCTCTTTATGTAAAATAATACATTAGCATAAAACATTCTGCTCAGGAAAAAAACATTTAAGTGGATTTCTACAGAAATGGAAAAACCTTTAAAACAAAAGTTGTGTTCACATGATAGAATGCCTCATAAAACATCTGTCCTGGCTTTAGTGTTTCTGTTGTAAGAATGAAGCTCATTGACACTGCAGAGGAGCAAGAGTGAAGGACTACAGGTTTTAGTACAAAAGTACGTATACGTTAATAATTGTAAAAGATGCATTCATTGGTCAACAATAGATTATAGCATCTATTTTCTTCATAAATTAAAAAACATCACCATACTTTCATCACTAACAGATAATATAGGCCTATACGTTTTAAAAGTTTGGACAAAAGGCACAAAGTTTGGATGTTTGAACTTCATCACTGTAAATGATTTAAAAGAGAGTCTACAGCTGTTTCATCAGAAATCTGATGTTGTGGATGTGATTCTAAAAAAAAAACTCAACAACGTGACGAGGAGCCACGTTTACACTGCCACAGCTCAGGTCAGATCCTTCAGAGTAAACAAACCGAAAACATAAGAACGCTCATTTCATGAACGAAGTAAAAGGTCGTTGCCATAAATCATCTGTTGCTGTTTCCGGAAAGTCTGTAAAAACAAGAAAATTACACACGTCTGTGCAAATGCCTGTAAAAACAAAAGGGTAACTATTACGTTGCCTGGGATCCAGAATGACATTTCTCTGTATTTTTAGACAGAGAAAATGTCAGTCTGGTCGCCTCCCCTCCAAGGGCGTTTCCTTCGAAATCCAGATCGTACCGTGCAATGAAAATCGTTTGTTTCAGTCACGTGGTTTTTGCTAAACAATGTCCCTGCTGTGCGCAGCGCGCATGGATCTAGGCAGCGCGGCGGAAGGATAAACAACATGGCGCACCGGAAAACCGAGAGTTTGTTCCATTCCCCGGTAATGCGTTTTAAATGACCAAAAGACATCGCGTCAATAGTCATGTTCAAGATGGTCAAGGTGGTGCAGTCGGCTCGAGTCGGCAGATGACAGCGAGAGAAATCCCAACAGGTTATGGCACTAGAAGCTTTATGCTCTTCTCTGATTGGTTCCCTCCGCTGTCTGTTAGGTGAGCTTTGCTCCGCCCTAGAAATCCAGTTGACTCGGGGGGCGACCAGACTCATCCGCTGTACAGCGGTGAGGCTGGATTCTCCAGGCAAACTATTGTGCTGTGTGAATAGGACATTTGTCTACAGTCAAATACATGATGCAGTTTCACAGATTCACCAGCAGAGGTTGGACTAGTGTGAGCGCAAGGACCCAGAGGAGGTCACATGACAGTCGGCTTTGTTTTACATGATCATCTACTTCTGGAGGCCGACTTCTTTTCACTAAAAACACAGCTGAGTAAGTTTTCTCTCAGATATTTGATGTTTAAAGTAAAGAAAAGCCGATCCTACTGGACTAGGACTCTGAGGAGAACCACACATGCAGCGACTCTTCTGTGAGCGAATGAAAAGTGTCAAACTACTGTATTTCTTCAATCTAATCTCTGCTGCATGAAAGAGGCTGAATCTAGAGAATCTGCATCAGAAACACAGCGTCTGTTGGTTTAAAGATGAAAAAAACACTCGTCCTCATTGTTTTAATCAGATGAAGCTCGTATTTCTATCCTAAAGACATGATTTCATTGTAGTGGCTCTGATTCTTTCACCAAAAAGTAGAACAGAGGAAAACAACACTGACACGAGGTTTGATGTAGAAAAGGGGATTATCATTAAAGTTTCTGGTCAAACGCTAAAATCTACTGGTGTGACACAAGGCTACATATTTCCCACAAAGACTATCACACCGAGCTGACTCAACGTGAGGGAAACGTGACGACGTGGGCTTTTGTTCTGTGAGAGTTGGTAAAGTCCAGTGTTGGTCTTACATAAGGAGTTTAATAGGATAAGTGAGCAGGGTCATGTGAGTGTCCCAGACAAAGCAGCAGAAATGAGTGC
>JBBPFD010000182.1:0-36504 GCA_038363315.1 Mugilogobius chulae | reverse complement strand
CATGTTTTCACTGCACACGGTTTAAAAGCAGACCCTTCCAAAACCAAGGCAATCAGTGACATGCCAGTCCCAACCGATGTTCCAGCTCTACAGAGATTTCTCGGAATGGTCAATTACCTTGGGAAATTTATTCCTAACTACAGTGAGATCACAGCTCCACTCCGTCAACTAACACATAAGGACACTGAGTGGTCATGGCATGAACAGCAGCAGCGTGCTTTTGATACATTAAAAGAGCACATGTCAAATCCTCCTGTTCTTTCATATTATGACGTTTCCAAACATGTCACGCTTATTTGTGATGCTTCACAGTATGGACTTGGTGCTGCGTGCCTGCAGGAAGGCAAACCTGTAGCTTATGCCTCGCGCACCCTAACAGACACTGAAACTCGATATGCCCAAATAGAAAAAGAACTTATAGCTGTTGTTTTTGCATGCTCAAAGTTTCACGATTTCATTTATGGCAAAACTATCACTGTTGAAACTGACCACCAACCTCTTGTCACGATCATTAAAAAACCCATTCATGCTGCTCCAGCCAGACTCCAAAGGATGATGCTCAAGCTTCAAAAATACAGTATCAATCTGATTTACAAAAGTGGCAAACAAATGCACTTGGCTGACACGCTGTCAAGGGCTCCAGGAAGCTCCACAGCACAACTAGCAGACGAGATAGATGATTTGATGTAATGACTGTAAGTTATGTATCATCTGCTCGTTTACAGGAACTGAGAGAGCACACAGCCACCGATCCGACTCTCCCAGACCCTCAGTGGCATCATCGGACATGGCTGGCCAAACAGACTGCACAATCTCCCTCTGTCAGTACAGTCCTACTTTCCTTTCAGGGATGAGCTACAATTGAGGAAGGTATCGTGATGAAAGGTCAGAAAACTGTGATTCCACATTCTCTACAAAAGACGTACATTGACATTTTGCATAGAGGCCACCCAGGCACAGATGCCACAAAACGAAGAGCGAGAGGCATTGTGTTTTGGCCCACAATGACAAAAGACATTGATGATAAAGTTCATGCATGCTCTGTGTGTAACAGTACAAAACCACATCAGCAAAAAGAGCCGTTACACTTGCACACTGTTCCAGAGCTACCTTGGTCAACTGTAGCTGCTGACATCTTTGATTGGCACAACCAGCAGTATCTGGTACTCGTTGACTCTTTCTCAGGCTGGTTTGAGATTGACCTATTACGTGACCTCACATCAGCTACTGTCATTGGCAAACTTAAAAGACACTTTTCAGTCCATGGTGCACCGCACACTCTCATCACGGACAATGGACGACAGTTCACAAGTCAGCGCTTTAAGGACTTTGCAACTCAATGGGACTTCACTCATATTACCAGTAGCCCAGAGTATCCTCAGTCCAACGGATTAGCAGAAAGAGCTGTCCGAAGTGCCAAGAACCTCATGGAGAAATCACACAGAGATAAAACAGATGTGTTTCTGAGTTTGTTGAACCTTAGGAACATACCTCGTGATTCCAAACTTGGATCCCCAGCACAGAGACTTATGTCAAGGCAAACGCGCACTACACTTCCTGTCTCAAAAAGACTGCTTGCACCTGATATGCTCAAGCCGGAGGAAGTGCGTGATCAACTTCACAACAAGAGACTGACACAAAAGATGTACTATGACAAAACAAGTCGACCTCTTCAACCTCTGATGGAAGGACAAGTTGTCAGGCTACAAACACCCAAAGGTTTTGATCGCACTGGAGTAGTCAAAGAAACATGTAAAGAGCCCAGATCTTACTTGATTCAGTCAGATGGACAAACATACAGGAGAAACAGAAAACACATCTTACCTGTTGCTGAGCCAGCTCCAACTCAGTCAGAACCACAAGACTTGTATCAGGACATTAGGCCTGACTCAGAGAGACACATCTCTCTTACCGGACAGACACCACAAGAAAATTACTCTGAGCGTCCTATGGCCCGAGTTACAGTTCCCACTCCATCTTTGGACATGACTGATAATCTTTATAGAACACGCTCAGGTCGTGTCAGTAAACCTAACCCTAAGTATTGTCATTAGAGCGTATGTTGTACTATCTCTATAATGTGTTTTGAAAGCTGACAGTATTTGATGACTTGTTTGGCGTCATTATTATTTGTTATAGCTCGTTTGGCTATGATGTGTTTTCCTGCCAGCAATGCAATTTCTATGCAGCTAACTTGTTATAACTGTACTGTTATTGCTACAGTGTTTACTTCTGTTTCTTCTGGGATTTGCCTAATGTTTTTATGGTAATAAGCATTAACTAAGGAAAGGGGATGTAGAGCATTGTGTGAATTGACCCTTCACTGTTTCCATAGTGTGTCTGCACATGCGCAGTACAGTTTATGCTTCTAAACTACATGCTCGTACTGATGTTGCCAACTACAATTAAACTCAATGTTATGAGTCTACCACGGTCGTCTTTATTATCACAACACACAACAATGAGGTTGTGCCAAATACTCAGAGGACTAGTATTGTTTCTATAGTGATAATAACTAAATCTGAAGTCTGATTTTATTGCTCCACAAAATGTTTAAAACAGTTTAAAGCCACAAATAAGAACTAGTATTAACGAAATCTGAACCTGGAGTATCTGAGCATTAAACCAGATCAAAACCAGGACCAAACAAGGTCTAAAGCAGAACTAAACCAGGACTAAACAAGGTCTAAAGCAGAACTAAACCAGATCTAAACCAGGACCAAACAAGGTCTAAACCAGAACTAAACCAGATCAAAACCAGGACCAAACAAGGTCTAAAGCTGAACTAAACCAGATCAAAACCAGGACCAAACAAGGTCTAAAGCAGGACCAAACAAGATCTAAACCAGGACCAAACAAGGTCTAAAGCAGAACTAAACCAGATCTAAACCAGGACCAAACCAGGTCAAAAGCAGAACTAAACCAGATCTAAACCAGGACCAAATAAGGTCTAAAGCAGAACTAAACCAGATCTAAACCAGGACCAAACCAGGTCTAAAGTAAAACTAAACCAGATCTAAACCAGGATCAAACGAGGTCTAAAGCAGAACTAAACCAGGACTGACATAAGACCAAATAAGCTATAGCCAACGCTGCAATTTATTACATGGCATTTATCTTTTCTTGTCTTACTTCAAGTCTTAAAACAAGATCTGCTAATAGAACAAGAGCAAAAGGGATTGTTTTGATAAATTATGAAAAATACAGCATTTTATTACTGGAAATAATGGAAAGAAAAATACACTAGATCCATTTGGTAAATCTTGTTTTGGACAATAAAAATATTAGAAAAACAAGATAACTATTGTGTAGTTCAAACACTTATTGACACATTAAGAAATGTAAGTTGTTCTCCAGTAATAACACAGAACTAAATCTACAAACAAAAATATATATATAAATATTTGTAATATTTACAAAGTGAATTGAGGGCCGGATCAGATTTTTGGAGGGCCAACTTGGGCCACAACTTGAATAGGCCTGGTCTAGAGTGTAGCCTACACAACAACGAGCTTCATTCAATCCCTGTGCCTTCCATCTGCTCCACAGAAGATGGAGAAGTGAGTCCTCTCATTAATGTGCTGTGATTGGCTGTCTGCAGAACACACAGCACAACCACCAGTGAACTACAGTCACAGATAGAACATCATCTGTTCTTCTTACGTTTACCTTAAAGAGAAACTAAACTCAGAATCAACTTTTTTCACTGTCAGACTGTGTATATGGGGTCAAAATTTAATTATCTACTGTTTCCAGGCCGTTTTGGACATTTTTGTGCAAAGTCGCTCATTTTGCAGTTATGTGTGCAGTTATGTGTGCAGTTATGTGTGCAGTTATGTGTGCAGTTATGTGTGCAGCTATGTGTGCAGCTGCCACGATGGGCAAACACTGCATTTTCAGTTCACGCTGACGTCACAGTGAGTTGACGTGACAGACGAGTCGCCCAGATGATATATCTAAACTCCTCCCTCTGACACCGCTGCTGTGGAGAGTTGGAAAGCGATCACCCGCTGCGTCATGACATCAGCCGTCATTTGGCTCAGCTTGATCAGCGATGTGTAATCACTTGTGCAACGATGCGCTGGTTCGAAACTCGTGCCTCTGGCAAGTTTATAATTGTCGTTTTTTATTTTCATTTTTAGAAAATACTCGCGTCATAAACGCATGTGCTTATGTAGACTAAAGCAAAGATTTAATGCATATGTTTTGTAAAGTAAATATAAAAAGAAATCTTAACGTGCAAGTAAACAAAGACTTAGTCCTGTGCAGTTTCCTCTGCTGCAAATCTCACGTCAGGACCTGGACCGCTCCGACACAAAACTCACATCATTTACCAAGCTCACTGTTCATATTTGGTGCTGTCAATCAATGTTTGTTCACACCACTGGGCGTCTCTTAAAAGTCCTCCAGGCATCTCCCACTTTTGCGAGTCTGTTTAAGGTTCAGTTGTGGGCGGAGTTAGTCTCTAAAGCGCATTTAGCCAAACTTTAAATATAAGGCTGTTACAAATTAAACCAAGTTCGACAACAAACTGAGCAGAAGTTGCACTCTCAGACGATGGAAAAAAGCAAGACTTATTGACCTTATTTTGTCCCGCCTACTTTTCTAGGACGTGCACTTCCTGTTAAGCTGCATTTAGTCTGTAGATTTCAGTCGATGGGTTTATTTTAACTGTCATTATATTTAATTAAAATTGCCCCACAAGACAGACAAACAAACACGTTAGCTACCTTAACAGAGCTAAACAGGAAGTGCATTTCCAAGCCAAGTGGGCGGGACAAAATAGGGTCAATAGACCAGAAGAGACGGTAGACATTGCTATTGCTAGACTGTTAATAATTTGGGTTCTTTTAAATTATATTTCAAATATTAATAACCAAGTTCAAACATGTACTACTTCAGAATCATCCCTGACAAAAACACATATTACGAGGTGAAAGGAGCAGGCCCAAACACACACAACCAGTGATTGTCACAATTTACAAAAGACATTAAAGCAAGGCCAAAATAGGATATGTTGTGTGTAAGAGGAGAAAGCTGTGCCATGAGTCAGCAGAAGTTGTAAAACACTAGTGGTACCTTCTGAAACGGCGTGAGGCTTGATGACGCAGCAGGTACAGTCTGTGAGGACGGCTGTGTTCTCAGGACCACGGCCGATTGTGGACGGGAAGAAAAACTCCAGCTCCTGCAGACACAAAACACACTCTTCAGTCAAGTTCAACGCTCTGTGGAATGTGCACACTTCTGTCCTCACGCTGGCTCAGCAATTAGGCAACAATCAGGCAATTAGTCCTTCACCCATTCAAGTGTCAGACAATGGAAAGGGGAAGGTCATAGTGTTCATAGGAATGGGTTTTGTCCACTAGCAGCAACTTCAGTTCTCTTTATGTAAATAATACATTAGCATAAAACATTCTGCTCAGAAAAAAACATTTACGTGGATTTCTACAGAAATGGAAAAACCTTTAAAACAAAAGTTGTGTTCACATGATAGAATGCCTCATAAAACATCTGTCCTGGCTTTAGTGTTTCTGTTGTAAGAATGAAGCTCATTGACACTGCAGAGGAGCAAGAGTGAAGGACTACAGGTTTTAGTACAAAAGTACGTATACGTTAATAATTGTAAAAGATGCATTCATTGGTCAACAATAGATTATAGCATCTATTTTCTTCATAAATAAAAAACATCACCATACTTTCACACTAACAGATAATATAGGCCTATACGTTTTAAAAGTTTGGACAAAAGGCACAAAGTTTGGATGTTTGAACTTCATCACTGTAAATGATTTAAAAGAGTCTACAGCTGTTTCATCAGAAATCTGATGTTGTGGATGTGATTCTAAAAAAAAAACTCAACAACGTGACGAGGAGCCACGTTTACACTGCCACAGCTCAGGTCAGATCCTTCAGGTAAACAAACCGAAAACATAAGAACGCTCATTTCATGAACGAAGTAAAAGGTCGTTGCCATAAATCATCTGTTGCTGTTTCCGGAAAGTCTGTAAAAACAAGAAAATTACACACGTCTGTGCAAATGCCTGGTAAAAACAAAAGGGTAACTATTACGTTGCCTGGGATCCAGAATGACATTTCTCTGTATTTTTAGACAGAGAAAATGTCAGTCTGGTTGCCCTCCCCTCCAAGGGCGTTTCCTTCGAAATCCAGATCGTACCGTGCAATGAAAATCGTTTATTTCAGTCACGTGGTTTTTGCTAAACAATGTCCCTGCTGTGCGCAGCGCGCATGGATCTAGGCAGCGCGGCGGAAGGATAAACAACATGGCGCACCGGAAAACCGAGAGTTTGTTCCATTCCCCGGTAAATGCCGTTTTAAATTACCAAAAAGACATCGCGTCAATAGTCATGTTCAAGATGGTCAAGGTGGTGCAGTCGGCTCGAGTCGGCAGATGACAGCGAGAGAAAGCCTTTATGCTCTTCTCTGATTGGTTCCCTCCGCTGTCTGTTAGGTGAGCTTTGCTCCGCCCTAGAAATCCAGTTGACTCGGGGGGCGACCAGACTCATCCGCTGTTACAGCGGTGAGGCTGGATTCTCCAGGCAAACTATTGTGCTGTGTGAATAGGACATTTGTCTACAGTCAAATACATGATGCAGTTTCACAGATTCACCAGCAGAGGTTGGACTAGTGTGAGCACAAGACCCAGAGGAGGTCACATGACAGTCGGCTTTGTTTTACACGATCATCTACTTCTGGAGTCCGACTTTCTTTTCACTAAAAACACAGCTGAGTAAGTTTTCTCTCAGATATTTGATGTTTAAAGTAAAGAAAAGCCGATCCTACTACTACTCTGAGGAGAACCACACATGCAGCGACTCTTCTGTGAGCGAATGAAAAGTGTCAAACTACTGTATTTCTTCAATCTAATCTCTGCTGCATGAAAGAGGCTGAATCTAGAGAATCTGCATCAGAAACACAGCGTCTGTTGGTTTAAAGATGAAAAAAACACTCGTCCTCATTGTTTTAATCAGATGAAGCTCGTATTTCTATCCTAAAGACATGATTTCATTGTAGTGGCTCTGATTCTTTCACCAAAAAGTAGAACAGAGGAAAACAACACTGACACGAGGTTTGATGTAGAAAAGGGGATTATCATTAAAGTTTCTAGTCAAACGCTAAAATCTACTGGTGTGACACAAGGCTACATATTTCCCACAAAGACTATCACACCGAGCTGACTCAACGTGAGGGAAACGTGACGACGTGGGCTTTTGTTCTGTGAGAGTTGGTAAAGTCCAGTGTTGGTCTTACATAAGGAGTTTAATAGGATAAGTGAGCAGGGTCATGTGAGTGTCCCAGACAAAGCAGCAGAATGAGGCCACTCTAAAAGCACTCTTTGGAATGAGCTTCAAAACAACTACTGGACATGTTGTTTTATAGAATACAGGATGAGAACATTTGTTGAAGGTCAAAATGGAAAAAGAGAGAGCAGCTAAAGGTATGACTGTAAAAAAGCATATACAGTATATATTGTTATACAGTCTATAGATAAATACCTAAGGGAACGTCATTAAAGGTTTTTCCTGGAAGATTACACTGTATGATGTTTAATTGATGTTCTTTTTAACGTCCTTGTGGAAACCCTGTAATAAAAAGATGTAACAATCATATTTGTGAGTCACACTTCATAAATATAGCCTGAGTATTGGCTCAGTCCACTCATGATGCATAGTTCTGCTTCATCTTTTATCACATCAGTGACTGTTATGTTTGTGACTAAGGCCTTCTGCACAAGAGGCTGTGTCATGTATATGAGTTAAGTGTGACTCTGTTAAAACTATTGGTCAGATAGTAAGACTGTAACATGTTCTGAGAAACTTTAACACAGCCAATCAGAACAGCCCCCTAGTAATGTCACTTAAAATGTAGTTTAAGCAGATTTAACAAAGAATAGGTGCAAAATGTGTATCTGTGTTCTTCAGTGCGTTTGAAAGTTCTGGCAGACTTTAGATTTCTAGTATGCATTGTTTCATTCAGGTTGGTGTTTAAAGGTGGGATAACTAACTTTATAAGTTTGAAATGAGCAAACTTTGTGTTCTCAATAAAAAGTCTCTGATAAATGCAACATTTTGTATTTATCAGAGACCCCTCCATCGACTCCATTGTGGGACATTCGGAGTGCACTACCTTTAGACTGCTGGACATTTGGACACGAGTACAACATGGCAAACCTCTAGATAGTGCACTATGGTGTAGTAGTAGTACTCTTTGTCTCATCTCAGACTCGGTCTTGTCTTGGTCTCAGGGGTGTTTGGACTGGGTCTTGTCTGGGACAGTGAGAGCACATTACAGTACCACCACACTGCAGTGACCTGTCCAGACAGTTTGTAATGAACACTGCACAATGAGATCATGTGACACTGATAGATTCAAATGACAAAGGTGGTCTTGATCTCGATGGACTGGTCTTCTCTGTGCTAACCACTCTGCCATCGAGCCAACACTGTTTGTTATTTTGTAAACTACACTTGAGATTCTATTTGGATACATTCAACAAAAATGCAGTTTTAGAATAGAAACTGATTTTCTAGCTTTTTTATGATAACAGTTGCATGGGTTTACTTGTTCATGTAAAGTCACAATACTGTAATAAGTTGTATAAAGAGTGTGAATGACATGCAGCTGTTTTGTGCCAAACTAACTCAAACCACAGCTCTGGGATTGATTGTGTTTGTCACATCTTTTTCTTTTAGTCATATATTGATTTCATTTAAAAAGTGGATTGATTTTGTGTCATTCAGGCTGACCTCAGCGTCTCGCCAACAAACAAGGTCAAAGAATCTGTGTCGTTACACTATTTACAACCAGTTTAGCTGTGTGAAAATGTGTTTATCTGTGTCTGTTTGAATGTACAAAAAGACTCAAGTAGACAAGTACTCCTTGTGCTTATAGTCGTCACATTTACACCTGAAGTCAGACTTTACCCAGCCTGAAGTCAGACTTTACTCAGCCTGAAGTCAGACTTTACCCAGCCTGAAGTCAGACTTTACCCAGCCTGAAGTCAGACTTTACCCAGCCTGAAGTCAGACTTTACTCAGCCTGAAGTCAGACTTTACTCAGCCTGAAGTCAGACTTTACCCAGCCTGAAGTCAGACTTTACTCAGCCTGAAGTCAGACTTTCCCCAGCCTGAAGTCAGACTTTACTTAGCCTGAAGTCAGACTTTACTCAGCCTGAAGTCAGACTTTACCCAGCCTGAAGTCAGACTTTACTCAGCCTGAAGTCAGACTTTACCCAGCCTGAAGTCAGACTTTACCCAGCCTGAAGTCAGACTTTACTCAGCCTGAAGTGAGACTTTACCCAGCCTGAAGTCAGACTTTACCCAGCCTGAAGTCAGACTTTACTCAGCCTGAAGTCAGACTTTACTCAGCCTGAAGTCAGACTTTCCCCAGCCTGAAGTCAGACTTTACTTAGCCTGAAGTCAGACTTTACTCAGCCTGAAGTCAGACTTTACTTAGCCTGAAGTCAGACTTTACTCAGCCTGAAGTCAGACTTTACTCAGCCTGAAGTCAGACTTTACTCAGCCTGAAGTCAGACTTTACCCAGCCTGAAGTCAGACTTTACTCAGCCTGAAGTCAGACTTTACCCAGCCTGAAGTCAGACTTTCCTCAACCTGAAGTCAGACTTTCCCCAGCCTGAAGTCAGTCTTTCCTAAACAGTGCTGCGTTACCCTGGCTGCTGCGGCGTACGAGTCGGATCCATGGCCCACGTTCTTGATGGCGTCTGTCCCGTACTGAGCGCGCACACAGCGAGGCTCCTCTCGACGGGCCAGGGCAGAGTCTGTGGGGCCCAGGATCCTCCTCCAGACCGACACCGCCTCGTCACCCATCAGCTCCAGCGCCACCATGGGGCCGGAGGAGAGGAACTGCACCAGGGAGCTGTGACACAAACATGAGTCAGAGCGAATGGAATCAGAACTGAATGACTGTGAAAGTGAAGAAAGCAGGTCAAACATGAAGGATGGAGACTGTGCTACAAACCTTCCTAAACTGATCCTGGAGAAGTTGTCTGGAGAAGATGTATTATGAAACAAGTTCATCTTTTAACCTTGGATTGTCTCAAAGCATGTTCAGGGCCCTGTCCTTTGAGATACTTATCTATCTATATACCATATCACGCTCTGGTTTACACTGTACATACCCTTTCTGACCAATCATAGAAGCTTAAAAGTGTCTGTTCTTGTGACACAGGACACAGCCTCTTCCCCTGTGCTACTCAACTGTGACAGAAGCAGGAACATCCGTCTGATCATTCTCAGCACAGAGCACAAAATCAAAGACTGTGGGACCAGTTTGGACACAAATACGGGTTCTACATCTCTTAAAGAGAAGCTAAACCCTAAAATAAGTTTTTTTGGCTGTTAAACTATGTATGTGGTGTTTAAATAGCAGTGTCTACTGTCCTGAGTCATTTTTTGGCATTTTTAGTGCAAATTGATCAAATTAGCAGGTTTCAGGTCAAAATAGTCACAAACTGGCTGTGTCTCTCATGTCAGCTCCAGGTGCTATGTGACCTCAGCGTGTATTTTCCACTCAAAATGAAGCACTAATTGCAGACACCTGCTGTCAATCCAATCACACTGCTGCTCTCCTCTCTGAGTCCCTCCTTTGCTCTTCTCCCAATGCTTTTCAATGAGTTTGCTGTGTTTGAAATGTGTTTGTGGGTGGAGTTTAGGGGTGAGCTTCTCTTTAAGCTGTTTCACAATCTTTAGTTTGCATCAACAGGACAAGTATTGGGGTGAAGGACGGAGGATTCTCTTTTATGTGACTTCTGAAAGGAAGAGGTCCCACATAGGCCCCACTGACAAACACTCACACTGAGTCAAACTCATATATGAATTATAAAATAAACACTAAATTAAACATAATCTGACTCTTGTAACAGATGTGTTGGTTGAAATGGCTCACTCCAGATTTAGTGAACATACATCTGTTTTATTCAAAGTTATAGGCAAGGAGCATACATCATCTCTTTTTATGACAAACTTTATTTAGCCTGTCACTTTGTGTATAATTATAAAATATAAATCTAAATGCTAATCTAAAGGTTAGCTCTGGCTCTGCTGATTAGTCACACCATAGACGTATAATAGAGACACAGTTGGACTCTCGCTACAGCCCTCGCTACAACTTACTGTTGAGTGTACAAACTTTTTATTGTTTTTATAGTTTGTGTATACAACTGCTAACGGCTAATGAACTTCAAATACAGATATCTAAATAGGGGTGGGCGATATCGTGACACAAATGGAATCGTGATCTCATCCCTGTGACAATCTGCTTTTTTGATGAAATCGTCATATCGGGATTTCGTATTTCTCTGTTTAATCCACCTGTTCAAAAACAAACTTTTTTTTTTTACAACCAAGTTTTATTCTTCGTAACCACATTTGATTTTACTTTTTGTTTTTGTTTTGTTTTCTTCAAAGTTTTGTTTTTCTGGGCTGCACTTTCAAGTCATTAAAGAGGTGGATTTCGGGACTGATTTAAAAATATAATGGACTTTTTTATGTCTAAAAGTCATTATTAACGTTAAAAACTGCTAGAAACTTGTCTTGTGGAGGTACACAACGATCTAATTAAATGATTATTTAAAATATGTGGCCATACCAGCTCGTCAAAGCCTAATCCCGTCAGATCTCAGAAGCTAAGCAGGGTTGGGCCTGAGCAGTACTCGGATGGGAGACCGTGGAGGAACCTCAGGAGCCACAGTGGGGCGAACAGAGGAGAAACTCGTTGTGTCCTTAGGCAAGACACTTCACCCACATTGCCTAGCATGGATCTGGTGTGTGTATGAATGATTGGTGGTGGTCGGAGAGGCCGATGGCGCAAAATGACAGCCTTGCTTCAGTCAGTCTGCCCCAGGGCAGCTGTGGCTACAATAGTAGCTCACCACTACCCAGTGTGGAATGAATGAATAATGCAGAATGTGAAGCGTCTTTGGGTGTCTTGAAAAGCACTGTATAAATCCAATGCATTTTTATTATTATTATTATATGCTTTTATTGAAGGGTTGACGTCACTTGTTTTGGGATTGGTGGCTTGTTTTTCTACGAATATCTGGCAACACTGATCAGCCTATGTTGGCTGGAGCTAGACACTGACCATAAAGAAGGAACTTTGTAAAAAAGAAGATGATTGTATTTACCTTAAAAGCAAATCGAAAATAGACCGTCTACAAGAATCGTGATGAAATCGAAATCGTGATCTGGCTCCAAGAAAATTGTGATATTATTTTTTTGCCGTATCGCCCAGCCCTATTTCTAAACTAGTGCATCATTTAAGACTCGAATGACACTAATCCTCTTACACGTACTGTGAAAACAGCAGAAAAATGACATAAACATCACCAAGTAAAACCTGTACACATAGCTTGACTTCTCTGTGGAGGAGCGTACAGGTCACATCAGTGAGTGATGGAGTTTGAAAAAGTATTTTGTGTCTCTGAATGTATCAGTTTGGGAAATATAATATAACATTGCCAATGTTGTTTAATAAAGCTTCATAAGACTTGTTTTAGCTCGTTTTATCCATAAAAGTGTAACTTACAGGAGGAACATGGCCTTACTCTGTTTGTGTAGTAACAGAACAGAGCTGCTGACTGCACATCTACTTACATTTAATATCTATGGGTCACACAGTCATATTCTCAAGTTATTCCAGGTCTAAAGCAGCCTGTTGCCATAGAGATCTACCCTTGACAGAAATTCATCAGTGTAGCACTGTCAGATCAGACTTAACCCCAAACTGACCTCGCTAAACCCCAAATCCAGCCTCATATACAGTATGTTGTCATGACACAACTACAAGTGTAATGCCGGCCCTGTAAGTGTGGTTTGAAGTCTGGTTAAAGCGGTGAATGTTTGACAGAATACTCACTTAAAGGACGGCTTGGACTGGTGTTCCACATAAAAGTCGGCCGCTTGGCTCCTGTGAAGTCACACACAACAGCGCGGTTAATCAGTGCTCTGCTATTAGCACGATTTATGACGACTCTGCGGTGAACTGCTGCTGAACTACAGAGACGTGAGGTAATGCAGAGGACAAGAGTCAGATTAGTCACATATTCTGTTCTGTATGACCGCTTCAGCCTGGAGGGGGCATTCAAACAGAACTATTGTGTTTTTCCAGGGATAGCTCTTGGCACATGGTCAATATCCAAATGCTTTTTTTTGTGTCTGCAATAACAGCTTAAGAACATCTTTTCACAGACAGCAAAGTGAAACTGGAGAGGACAAGAACAACCAATCAGAGCGCTGCTTTTGTCTGTCAATGAGAGGCACTTTGTTATTAGATTTAAGCAGATTTAGAAACTATTTTTCCCCCTCTGAGTCTTTAACTAAACATTCGTAAGGACCTTTGTTAAATCAGGAAAGTACTATCGAGCTCCTGCAGCTGACGTCACGCTATCCCAGCATGCACCGCGTATTCTCGGGCCGGCAGGGACGATACCAGGCCGGGATTATCAAGCGTTATCGGAGTTTTACAGAATATAGATTCTTTTTGCACACTGGGACTTACACATGATCAAAAACAGAAGAAAGCCAGGACATTTCCACGACTGACAGACGCCATTTTGATGAAAAAAGTGGCTTTGTGCAGCTAAAAGTGAGTCAAGCTTGTTCATTAGGCTACAGATGTATTGATTAGTATTTTAATCTGGTTAATAATTAGGGCAGTCAAAGTTAACGCATTAATCATGGATTATCGCAGATTAATCACAGTATTTATTTTGACCGCTCAGTACTCGCTTCAGCGCGGAGGGAGCGCGTACTGCGCGGAGGGATACCTGGAAGGCGGCGGCGCAGGTTGTTATTAGGTCTGCGTAGTAGCTCAAGTGAATGCATACGCGGCGTAAAGATGAATGGGGAGACTGCGACTGGAACTCGGCGGAACATCCCGACAGGACTCTAGATAAAATGAAGGTAGTGTGCAATGATGAACTCTCCTTTCACCGAAGCACAACAAGCTTGAAATACCACCTTAAAACTGTACATTGTACATTTGACTCTTCCCACATGTTTTCTGGTTTGTTTTTACACAAACCAGAAAACATGCCAAGGAGTCAAGCGTTCTTCTTGTTAGGACTTTCTTGTTAAATCCCTTCTGACACATTTTTCAGACACATTTACTTGCCTTGATAGTCCTTGTGGTAAGCATTTATCCTGGTTTTACATCAGAAAAGTTGCAAATTATGAAGAAATTGACAAATAAAAGTTGAAAATGACAGGAAGTGACTTGAATCTCTCCACACATGTCGTCAAAAACATGTCATTCCACAATTTGGTTGTGACAAGTGTGAAGTGTCCTTTGTGAAGTCGAAACGTCTGTCATTTATGTCGATTTCAGACGGTGTGGTTGATGACGAAATGACGCGGTATTTACTGGACATAAGGGCAATTTTAAACCTCATCAAAAGAGTCAAACTGATGAAAACAAGCCACATGTTAGGTGAAATGGACAGGTTTGAGTGAACGAGTAACCGTCTCTTTTTGTCAGAGTTTTGACATGTGCTGCGTAGAGATCTCATTCTAGAACACACACATTCATGCATGTGTGTGTATGTGTGTGCGTATGGATTTCACAGGAGTTTCTGGGCAGGAAGAAGCATAAATACAACAGCATATGTCAGATATTGATGTGAGTATTGACTAAATGTGTAAAAGCTTTGACTTACAAAAAAGAACCACAACATTCTGTAGAGCACTAATCTTTGACACAGATGGAGGGCAGATATTGGGAAATACACTAGTATACAACACATATTTGCAAAAAACTGTAAAATCGACTATATCATTTAGAGTAAATATTAGTTTAAATTAAAAATGCAAACGTTCAAAACTTTCAGATATTTTGACTTTTTGAGGGTTTGTTTTGCAGACATTTGACATTTGTCTGATGATAAAACACTAACAATAAGCTTAAAGATACAGCACAGACCAAAAGTTTGGACTTTGGACACACCTTCTCATTCAAAGACTTTTTTTAATTTCATGACTATGAACTTTGTAGATTGACACTGAAGGTATCCAAACAATGAATTAACACATGTGGAAGTATAGTACATAGTCAAAAAGTGTGAAACAACAGAAAGGTGTGTGTGGACAGGGAAGTCTGGGCGTCCTTGCTCAGACTGCTGCCCCCGCAACCCGACCCCGGATAAAGCGGAAGAAAATGGATGGATGGATGGATGTTATAACACATTTCTGTTGCACTGACTTAAAGCTTCACTGTGTAACTTTTTGACCAATGCTTTTATTTGGACCAAAATGAAAGTATTGTATTTGTAACGTGGCACCGAAAAAAAGAAAAAATCTGTGGGTTTATTTTGAGTGGGCTGGAATCAAGGAAGTTTATGGAAATATCTTCTATTCCTCTTGAGTTGTGTAGATGACCTTTCACCTCCAGAAAGTTACATGTTGTAACTTTAATCTCTAAGTGTCTGTGACAGGTTGGTCTGCAGGGCTGGGTATGGCTACAAAACAGATCCTGATCCCCATACAATTCCCCTCTATATAATATACACCAACACACGTATATTTTGACATATTTTACTGACCAAAAGGATCAAATCTAGAGAAAATAACTATAGAAAAGTATTGTATTTAACCTGCAAAATGTTTTCAACATGTTTTTGAGAACAGCTCCTGTTAAAATCATCTTTAAGAATGTAACTTCCATTATGTAGAAAACCAAAATGCAGAAACATTGTATTTTCACACATACAGGTGTCCTATATATGAATCCTACATATGAATAAGTCTTTTTTTCAGGTCAGTTTCCGCTTTAAAGCAGCTGTCTAAAGTTAGAAGTGTGAAACGTATAGAGTTTAAGCATTCCAATAAGCCTTCCTGGATCGATATTGTCAACAAGTTTGTCACGATACATCCTGATACCGATACAGCCCTGCATTTGTCAGGAAAACACAGTGAACACAAGTAGATTTCAGATTGATCTGTTTGTTGAGGTTTGTAATTGTCTTTTTCCAGTAAATATGAGATATGTAGAGGTAACCACAACTGTTACCTAGCAACCACATTTAAAGTCTGGACCAAGTTCACAAAAACGACACAAACGTTATGATTTGACTGACACATGATAATCTCTTCTCACACTTCAGTTGTGTTCAATGACTGTTTAAACTCCAGGAGACTGTCAGTGGTGTGAGAGCAAATCTGAAGAAAATCGGATTACACTGAAATCAGAATATAAATGACTTTGAGTATTTTTATCTTATTAATAGTGCTGTCAAACGATAAATTTTTTTAATCAGATTAATCACACTTTCAAATTTTGATTAATCACGATTAATCGCAGTTAATTTCTTGATTGCAAACTTTCAAAGATATTCTATAAAAGACCACAACATTTGAAAATGACTGTTAGAATGTCTTAACATTCAAATGTTTGTTACTTGAATATGTCAATTATTATTATTTGCACTCTACAGTTGGTTTATTCTGGTTGTGATTGTTCCTCTGGAAGGTAACTTGTAAGTTGGATCACCTGTGGCCATATGCATAATCATTGATATTTTGCGTCCCTTGGTCTTTAACGATGTTAGTGGGTCTACATGCTGTGGCTCCATTAAGCAAAAGAGTTGCCTAACTTATCTGTGATGCTTTTATTAACATTGTTGTGCTCGGCTTGATGTAAGTTAGTCTAGTAGCAGCTCTCTTGCAGCCGCTGCCTCAAACACATGTTTGGTTTAAGGTGGCATTTCAAGCTTGTTGCGCTTCGTTGAACGGAGAGTTTATTATTGCAATATATGCACACTACCTTCGTTTTATCTAGAGTCCCGTCGGGATGTTCTGCCGAGTTCTGCCGAGGCGGGCGCACCGGTCGTTGTCTCCCCATTCATCTTTACACCGCGTATGCATTCACTTGAGCTACTACGCAGACCTAATAACAACCGCCGCCTTCCAGGTATCCCTCCGCGCAGCACGCGCTCCCTCCGCGCTGAAGCGAGTACTGAGCGGTCAAATTAACGAGTGTGATTAATCTGCGATAATTCATGATTAATGCGTTAATTTTTTATGATTAATCGCATGATTAACGCGTTAACTTTGACAGCCCTACTTATTAACATTAAAGTGAGTCTAAACATGTGGTAAAAGACTGACTCTGCCCACAACTGAACCTCAAACAGACTCGCAAAAGTAGAAGATGCAGGAGGCCTTTTAAGACACGCCCAGTGTGTGAACAGACATGATTGACAGCACCAAATATGGACAGAGATGTGAGTTTTGTGTGAGAGCGATCCTGATGTGTGGAGCAGTTCACAGCTCTGAGGCTGTGTTACTCACACGTCAAGATTCTTTTTTATTAACTTTGCAGACACATGTATGAAGCCTTTGCATTAGCCACATAAGCACATGAGCTCATGATGTGAACATGTGAGTATATTCTAAAGTTGAAAATGAGAAAAATGAAACACTGAAACGAGGATTGAACCTACACACCTTTGCACATCGCACCTCACACTTATCTAACTGAGCCAAACGGCTGATGATGTCACCCTAACCTTTAATTGCAGACATGTTTGAAGACAGTTTTGTTGGACTGAATGGTTCATTTTGCCCATGTATCTGTGTGTTTACTGTCTTTACTATTCGATGCTTTGTGACGACACATGTGAAGAGATTCTGTTTTACAACCAAAATTCATTTTCATCTTTTATTTGTCAATTTCTTCATGAATTGCAAGTTTACGGCGCTCCATTGTACTCACACAAAAATAAATATTTATCTCATAATTACGAGATTTTTTTTAAACTAAGAGTTACATTTTTTTAGTAAGAGATGTTTTCCGCACTCGAACGCCATCATTTGACTTGTAACATACGGAGCAGTTTTGCTGTTGGGCAAAGTCCCCGCCCACTCTAGGTGATCCATGCGGAAGTGTATCAAATGTGCAGCACTTCTCTCCTTTATGGCCAAATAAATATAAACACAGACGCTGGAGCCACAGGAAAACATTTCTAAGGATGTGTGAGACTAACTGCCAACAGTCAACAGTGTTTTATTTAAAAAACCTGCCGATTACCACTAGCTTCTCTCTGGTGGTGAACAGCTCCACACACTGGCCGTCTTTAGAATAGCCTATTAACTGTAGCTTGAGTCCACAGGCAAATGTTACGTTAACAGCTATTCTAACAGCTCATACAAGTTAACTGTTGTAAAACTATGATCAATATTTAGCACTGAAGTGACTATCACTATGAAGACTATCACACCAAACTACTACAAGTGCAAAATATGTAATAATCTAGTCGTATTATCTGAATGTTGTTACCCAGATACACTGACAACATGAGATATTGACTTTAGCCATTATCTCACAGCTCTAAATAATCTAATGTTGTAACAGAAAATGAGAATGAACCGGGCTTATGACAGGATCACCTTCTACAACCTGAACACAGCCTAGAATAAAACTCGGCTCTAATATTCCAATCCAAGCCTGTTTCAAACGATGAAACGTGACTCAGCGCTCCTTTCATTACAGCTCTGTCCGATGGGGTTTGGATAATAACCTGATTCCTCCAGGACGCAGCCGACGTGAGCAGTGAGGAGCAGCAGAGGCACCATCTGTTTGGCTTCGGATGTAAAACGGACCAGAACTGAGGTTGAGAATGAGTGAACATGTTGATTGTAGTGCGTTTGTTTCCAGTGCTGTGTGTGAGGCTCAGATGTACTTAAACTAAAACGTCTCTGGCTACGTTCACACTGCAGGTCAGATTCTCAGTTCCGATTTTTTCATGTGGTCGTTCACATTACACAAAACATGCGAGTCCAACTTGTCTCTGGTGTGAACAAGATGCGGCCCTAAAAGTGACCCTCATGCGCAGTAAAGAGCACCACGTTACAGGCACAGAGTGTATTTATACAGCCAAGACAGGTTTGTGTCTGTTTCAGGCTGTTTAGTGCAGAAACAAAGCAACAAAGACCAAATACAATCAGTGAATAAGTTCTACTAACAAGCTAGCGCACATTAGCATGTTCTGTTTCCTGTCCAGAATATCATTTTAAGAAGCCCAAGAGTTGAAAACATTCAGAACATTACACTACTATAGATACAAGTACAAACTGTTAATTCATGTGTAAATGTGCCGCAGTGTCGCAGAGAAATGTGTTTGAAGAGTTGGCGACGCTGACAGGAAGTAGTCCAGTGATAATGACGTTATAATAACTTGACCAGGCCGAGCCGCGGATAAACAAAAACAACACAAGAGGGACAGCTTCAAACTTTTTGGCTTTTCTTTTATCAAACAACACTTCTAAACGGATTAATCTGGATTTAATCTGAAAACTTTACAGAGGTGAGTGATTATCCACTGTCCGTGTTTGTCCCTCTGACTGGTCTGATGCTCTGCTGCAGTAGTTATGATAATAAACAGGCTGTGTATGATTTAGTTTAGCTTCGTCTCTTGTCTGGCTCACATGGAGTGGAGTTTACCGGGCGGTCCAGGGGCTTTAGCAGACACAGGCGCAGATGCTCTCTCCTCTATTCACAGTTTTCTGTTTCTGCTTTGACTTGTTGAGTTTTGTGAGGTAAATGTCGGATGAATGCGACATGAGCATTCAGACTGGAGTCACATTTGAAAAGATCCGATTTGTTTCCACATATGAAAGCGTCGCATGTCGGAATTGTGCCGTTTATACTGCCATGGTGAAATCAGACACAGGTCGCATATGAGCAAAAAAAATCGGAATTGACCTGCAGTGTGAACGTAGCCTCTGAGTCTGTGTCTTTGTAATTAAATAGACTTCTATTGTCACTTCATATCCCACGATCAGCCTTTAAAGGGAACCCTGGCTATGAAGACAAATATGGCTAAAATGCTACTACTGGTCAAGTTTATTAAAATAAATTACAAACAAATATATAACTGCTTACTATTTTTTATAAAATTGTCATTGTTTATGTTGTTTTCAAGCCACTGGGAGCCGTCATTTTGTCTATGCATTTTGGTTGATGACATAAAATAGTGTTTCCATGGTTACTCCCACAATTTCATCAGTGAACAGTTTCCACAAAAACACCACTGACAGTGTCCAGTTCTTGTCTCTTCCTCTTGATGATCTTCAGTTTCACTAGCCACATTATCTTCCTGTTTTTGGCCAAACTCCGGCTCAAACTGACAAGGTTTAACTAAATTCATGTTGCTTAGTTACCTGCTAATGCCTGTTACCTTGACAACACTATTTTATGTCATAACCGCAGGAAAATGGCAGCCTCCATGTCATTTCTTCATAACACTATTTTAATAACACTACAAATACTTCCAAGGTATTTGCCCTGTGTTTATTTATGTGATGATATTATAAGTGTTTTAGGACAAACATGTGATTATATCCAGGGTTCACTTTAAAGTGACAGGCTCCGCCCTCTGCCTGTCTCCATGGTGATCTTATTACTTCAATTCCAGCCACAACACACCACACACACACATATATATACGCGCCTTATCACTAACAGATCTGGTCAGGTCCATGTTTTGTTCATAGTGTGCTGAACGACTCTATGGATGACTCTCATCCCACTGAAGTCTTTCTGAAATCTGTGGAACACTGCTTAGTCATCCGCATTTTAATTTAATCGACTAATTATTTGATTTAGATTGCAAGGATTTAGATGGAGCAGGAACCAAAGTTTGTTTTTTTTTCTGCCTGAAATATTGGTAGCATTATACAATACAGCAGGCCTATTACATTTAAGGCCGGGATAATTGAGTTTGTGCACTGCCCTTTTTATTTTCAAAAATGCTAACATCTTGCCTGCAGGTTCATTTCCTGTTCAGTTCATTTCAATGAGGTTTTCACTTCCTCAGTCTTTTAAAATGAAAAATTACTAAAATACTAAAGATCAGCCTGTGAACAGTGAGTGTTTTTGGTGGTTTTCTTTAAAAACATGTTAAATACTTTACAAATGAGGAGAATATTTCACCAAAGGACCAAAGTGTGTTTATAAAAAGATGTGTTTGTCTGTCAATGCTAACGCTAAAGTCTGAGCATTTAGAAATAAACAGCTCTTATGCACACAGTCAATTTAGTTGATTAATCTGGCAATTGAAGCAGTTGAAAACACATCATACTGTATTTGCAGAGTGGCTTGCCGTGGGAGAACTTTACAGGGAAAAGTCCCTAGATATTTTTTTGGAAAGTGTATAAGTGCATTTTGCAGAGGTGGGAGACTAGGGCTAGGGATACCAGTTTAAAGAGTTGATCGCACCCCTATTTCCTACGTTTACTTCAAGCACCCACTGTAGGCGACACATTTCACTGCACACACACAACGCTCCTGAATGGCAGAGTAAGAGTGTATGACGTCTGCTGTAGCGTCTCCGGACTCACCAGGTCAGCCTCACCATCCTGGCTTTGGTCACGATCAGATCGGAGCTGTAGACGGTCTGAAGGACATCTCCGATCTTAGTCACAGAGTCTGGTTTGATCAGCGCCAGCGTTCTGCGGGAAGAGCAGATAAAGAGTTCAGATTGAGACGCTCCACTGTACACAAAACACGGCGATAACACACGCTGGAGTAACGCGCTTTTCTGACCTTGTAACCGGAGCCGATGGACAAACTGATTGAATCTGTGAGGCCGGTGCAGAACATTTGATCTAATTTAGTCCTGGAGAGCTTCTGCAGTGTGTTTCATGCAGATTCATTTCAACTGTATTTGGAAGAGTAAGAATTGTTTTTATAATGAAAAACCAAGATTATAAATGTGTTTATAATATGTTGTTTTAACTCTAAACTGATAACATCACATTTTTACACTTTTAAAACTGTTTTTTGTCTGTGGCACATCTTGAACGTCTTGTGCGTCTGGAGCTGCTGCGTCTGCCACTTACAACATCCAAAGTTGAACAAAGCTGAGTTCAGATTTCAGTCGATGCGTCGTGTCTAGAGCTGGGCAATACATCGAAATGTAGATAATATCGTGAATGTTGTTTTTAAGATCTGCACAATTGAATATTGAGTATATCGTGCAGTAAAAACATCCTACAAAAGAGCTCATTCACAATAAAATGATGTGATGCTGTAAACTTTTGAATAGACAAAGTAAGTTTATTTCTATCAGTGTTTGTAGATAAGTCCTTTACAAAAATGAGGTTCTAGTGGGGGATGGCGGCACTTTTGTAATTAATTTGACAAATATTTTTCTGATAATTAAACACCAGACAACGAGGCAATATGTGCCTGGAATAAACAGTATTTTACTTCTTTTAAGTTCATTTTTATTGGTTTCGACTAAGATTGTCAATGGAACAAGCATAAAACATCTTGTTTTTACATAAAGTAAGAAAAATACACACTGACTTGAAATTGAATTGAATTTAATAGAAAAAACCTTCTGAAATAAGTAAAATAACTACTGTAATTTCTGCCCTATTGAGAGCACCTGAATATAAGCCACAGTCACTAGATGTAAGTATGAAAAATGATAAAGTACATATACAGGCCGCACTTGTTAATAGTAAGTCTATGAGAACCTATAATTTTGCTGCATTGCCTTATAAGCCGCAGTGTACAAAGCTTGAGAAAAAAGTAGCGGCTTATAATCCAGAAATTACGATAAAATAACTAAATGTACTTGTTCTATTGGCAAATCTTTATTTAAGAAAATCACATCACTATAAACACTCAAAAAAGTCATGTACAAAGTCATTCAATCAATTTTAGATATTTTTCCGATGTAGTAACAAGCTTGAAGATCGTTTTTTCAACAAGTTCATGTGGGACTGACAAAATATCGTTCATATATCGTTATCGAGATTTGCCCCAAAATTATCGAGATATTTATTTTTGTCAATGTCGCCCAGAGCTAGTTGTGTCCAACCGCTCAACCACTGCAGCAGTCAGCAGCAGATCTAATGAGTGTCCAGGACGTCAAACATCCAGTGTCCAGTTCAACAGCACAGGTGTCCGAGCTGGGCCAAGGCAAACTAATCTGTACTTGAATCGATTAACAATGTATCTGTGCACAAACAAACTGATTTTCTTACAAAGAATGGGGCTAAGTGTCTTGCCCAAGGACACAACGACAATCCGCTCTTATGGTTCCACTGTGTCTCCCATCCAAGTACTAACCAGGCCTAACTTACTGACGGCATCAGGCTTTGACAAACAGCTGTGGCCACGTGGTGAAAAGATTGTTCTCATAGTTATGATTTCTTGTTCTTTAAAATTGGGATTACTATTTTTGTATCATTTAGCAGTGAAAAAATAACACTAGGGAGACGAGGATAGTTGACATTTTCTCATGAGAAACATAAACATACATATAACAAAACAAGTGTGTTCTGTAAGATTAGCAAAGAACCAGATGGTTGTTAAAGGAGGAGTATCTGATTTAGGTTTTAAATCGGACAACTTCCTCTCAGACACATGGTTCATATCCAAAGTCAATAAACTTCTTCTGACAAACAACAAAGTGAAACTAGAGAGGATCCTTTTAGTGTTTAGTAATTGGTCAAATGTGTGTTTAAAACTGCTAAGGCATCATTTAAGACGTCAGAGGTGACACCAAACGTCTCAGTGGTCTTGTGTTTGTTTTGTTTTTGTTTTTTTTTTACAAATTGCTGCATTTACTCTAGACTTTTTGTTGAAAACACATAATTTACATCTAAAAAAAGTGTTTTTTAGACTCCCGGGTCGGTCGGATCATATCAACATCTCACCATCTCTCTGGGTGGAGTTTGCATGTTCTCCCCGTGTCACCGTGGGTTTTCTCCGGTTTCCTCCCACCTCCAAAGACATGCATGTTTATTTTAATTGGTCTTCACTGTAAATTTCCCTTAGTGAGTGAATGAGAGAGTGAATGTTTGTCTGTCTAACCCTGCGATGAGTTGGCCACTGTCCAGGGTGTAGTCCTTTAGTCGTTTAGTCGATTATTCGATTGATGAGGCTTTAGTCGACCAAAATTTCTGTTGACTAAGTATTTTGTTTAGATTATAATGAGTTATACATCAGTTGGAACGGAGACATTGGTCTAATCTGCCTTTTTTGATATAAACACACTGTGACTTATTCATTTTCTGTGTAAAATGATGTTTTTGCATGAACAGTTTGGGTCAGATAAATTGTTAGATCAAAATATATTTTTTAGCTTCAGAGCTTTTGCCACATCCTCTTTTTAGTCGATTAATCAGTCGATGGAACTTGTCTTTAGTCGACCGAGAATTTCTTTGGTCGTCTACAGCCCTACCAGGGTGTTCTCCCGCCTAAGGCCCATAGTCACTGGGATAGGCTCCAGTCACCCGTGCCCCTAACAGGATTAAGCGGTAGAAAATGAATGAATAAAAAAAAAGTGAGTTACCCCAACTTTCAGCAGCTACCTACTGTGATGTCATCATGTCTAAAGAAGAATGTTCATCTGAAAATGCTTCAAGTAAAGGTTGATAGGGCAACAGTTAATCCAGCTTCAATTTCAACTAGGATTATTGTTGTAATAGATAGATGTCGGCCGATATATAGGCCGGCCGATATTTAGGGACGATATTTTTTAATTTTATGATATAAATTTTGGTCTTCAAGGCCGATTTTTTATTTTGTATTTAATTTCTTTATAGTTATTCAGTTTCAATTTTTTGTAATGAAAGAAACTAGAAAACATTAATTATCGGAAAGAAAAAGTCAGATTTTTGATCAGGCACCGCCTGGGCAGCCATAGCACGAGCGGGGGGAGGGGCACTGGGCTTTTCTCTGTTTTCAAGCTGTAGCATGCAGTGTTTATTACCAACAATTTACTTGTATATTTCTGCATTAACGCTTAGTAAGCCATCACCGGGTGTTTGTTTACAAGAACGCACGCACATGCTTTCTTGTTTTCCTTTGTCATCAAAAGGGTGAAAACAACATGCAGAATTGCAGAACGGGCATTTATTTTTCCGATCCACTTGTTACAAAATGTATCAGTGCAAACCACCATTAGTCCTCTTTACTGACAGCACAGAGGTGAGAGGACTGCACGCAAAAGTATTCGCTTCGTCTTTCTGGCGGATGTAAAAGTTCCAAGTTAATTTCAGTGTCATAGACATGAAACGCGAGTAATGTGTTGTTTTTTTAATACTAGTTTTTACTTTGAATTTTAAGAATAAATGCCACTGAAATGCCTGTTTAAATCAAATTCTTTTTAACAATAAATATATAATTTAATAAATAATTAGATATAGTCATTATATATTGTTTTATCATATAATTAATTGCTAAAAAATAATGTCTCTGGCTTAGAGATTTAAGGCTAATCAACATTTTAGCTTTTTTCTTTCTTTCTTCCTCTTACAGGCAGATTATTTTAGCCAACTGACTATGTATATATCGGCCTTGAAATCGGTCTAAAAATATCGGCCACTGAAATTGGCATTGGCTGTCCAAACCGTGTAAAAATCGGCCTCGGCCACCCAAATCCCCATATCGGTCGATGAAAAATCGATAATAAATTACAAAAATGGCACTAAAGAGTAACCATGATTCTCAAGTGTAACAAAAGTGTGACTCATATATTTGCTTGGGTCTCAGTTTGTTTACGTGTGTAGAACAACTGTGAGAACCGTCGCCTGTTTCATTTGATCTCTTCACTCTCTGCACTGAGGCTCTGATGCTCTGATTAAGCAAATAATAGTTGGAAGAAAAGTGATTGTGATATTGTGATAAATATTTTCATTCTAATGGAGCAGCCCTACTTATAAGAGAAGTATACCTCTCTTTCTTGCTGCCGAGCCTGTTTGCGGTGAACTGGTCTGCGTAGTCGATCAGGCTGAGCTGCCGTGAAAAGATGTTGACTTTGTTTCCCACAAACAGATCTTCCGTGTGCAGGTCTTCATACTTGGTCCTTCTCAGAAACACTCTTTCGTTCTTCACATCGTACTGTGGTCACAACAGAGAACAGAACAACCCAGTCAAACACCGCACACAGCTCATGCACTGGGTCGGGATAGGATTCAAACAGTCAGTGTGCTCATTCACTTTTGCATTACGACAAAAAAAAGACTTTAAACAAGCTTCATTTAAGATGCCAGTCGTTTCCATGTCATATTATTGGCCTGCATCCACTTAAACTGGGACTTTGAATCTTTAAATCTTTTGAACAAGTACAGCGTGAATTTGATTTAGATAACTCTGATTTCACAGGAAGGAAGTGAATAAATAGAAATTAAGGCAGGGGCATATAGAAATCTACCTTCAAAAATAGTATCCAAATTGTATAGTGCACAACTCAACTAGTTCAAGACAAGGGAGAGAATTTGGCTGGAAAAACTTCATTCGATACTTCATCAGCCCACATATTAAAAGTAATCATGCTCATGTGTTTTGGAAGTGTTCCAAAATTAGACCTTTTTTTGGAAAATATTGCAGCTGTAATAAAAGAAGTGTTATGCTATGAAGTCCCTTGTGGAGCATTAACGATGTACTTAGGCTTGTTTAAAAATGATGTTTAAAAAGAGGATCATTATTTGTTTAAAATTATGTTGTTGGCAAGCAAGAAGTTAATTACAAGGAACTGGTTAACTCAAGCAATGGGTAGATATAGTTGAAGAGATCTACTCAATGGAAAAGATGACCTATTTTTAAAATGGACAAAATGGACTGCTTATAAAGCTCGCTCTACTCTATAATGTGATCCTGTTTCCCACAGTTTGTGTAACTTTGTTTTTGTTTTTATTGTTTCATAAACTGTAAAAAATCAACAAATAAAAAAGTTGAAAAAAAACTGTGACTTGCATTGTATAAATGCCGATGTACAGTTTAAAACTAAAAGCGTACATACATACACGCACTTAAAGGTGCTCGGCTGTTGCAGTAAATATAAGAAAGGAGGACACCATCTCCATCTGTAAACTTAATAGGACAGACAACGTCCTCAGGTCAAAGGTTGAACATTGTGTGCCACTCCCTTTTATACACTCTGGTCACTGATTGGCCGACAGAGGCAATAGTAAATTACAAGAGTGACCAACACAAGAACAATACAAACTTTCATCCTCTTATGTCCATTGCCCAGATAAATTCATAAATACACGTCACATAATACATAATAGATTCCTGATTAGGTCACTAGGGGCCAGTGTTTTTCCAGTATAAATATGAAAACTTTGTCTGTGTAGGAGCAGCCTTTTGATGTGTCCTCCTCTTCTTGGGATGTTGACTTGGTGTATTTTAGAGGAGACAGCATGTTGTGGCTCTTTAAAATGAGCAGCTACAAGATTTTTCAAGTCTCCATTTCTGATGTTCTGCTATTCAAGTCTCATGTTATGTGTATTTAATTTTATTTATCTGGGCAATGGACATAAGAGGATGAAAGAGTACACTCTTCTTGTGCTGGTCACTCTTGTAATTTACTATTGCCTCTGTCAGCCAATCAGTGAACAGAGTGTATGGCCCAACATACTTAGCTTTGACAGGTTCAGGTTATGGCAAACTGGTATAGCCACAATTTGGCTAATACAAATAATTTTGTTAAATCTCATTGACCGAAAACAGAAAAACTTTATTTTTATTTTATGTCTGACATATGTGTGTTTTTGTATAATAAAGACTGTATGTAAACTGTATAAATTATTTAAGTTGATTTTGGCCCAGACTTACCATGTGGTTGCTACTAGGTAACAATTGTGGATTCCCCTTTACATGTGTCATATTTAAAAGACAAAAACTAAAATGAACTTCAGCAAAACAACCACATTGTGTAAAAACAAGCTAAACGTTTAAGTGAGATTTAATCAGAATCATGTTTACTATTTTAAGGGAAAATATACTTTAAAAGTCCAGCTTCCTATTAGTTTGTCTGAGTTCTTTAGTGGAATTTTCCATCACAACATGGTGCACAAACTGGACATTTGTTGCTACAAGTTGCCATGGAAACGACCTATTATTCTAACTTAATGGTTTTGCACACTTGCTGGCGGATTCTCATGGAAACAAACTGGTTTTAAGGTTCTACAGGAAAGTGAATAACAGATTCCACTATCAGAGACTTGGGTGAGATTCAGGTAAGACTTGGCTGAGACTTGGCTGAGATTTGGCTGAGATTCAGGTGAGTCGTGTTCACCATTTCCACGGAGCCGTCTCTGGGGTAGAAGAACAGTTGGTATTTCCGCAGGAGACCAGCCGAAGGGTCGAACCACTCCGCCAAAAACGCAAACCGATCCTCCTGCAACACACACACAAGGACACAATGTACTGCAAAGTATTTCAACTGAAAAAGGAGATGCATTTAATACTATAATTTCAAAGAAAACAAATATAAAACTATAAACCGTGTTAATTCAAATTGCATTGTGCTTTTTATGCAAGTTACAGGAGCAGACTAGAGAAAGATATACTGGGCTTGACATTAAGGGTTGTCCCGTTGCCCGCGGCAAGTAAATAATTTTTCCGGGCAAGTGTTTTGCTCTCTTTAGTTGCCCGAATGGGCAAGTGAAAAAATTTGCATCAAATTTTCTTTATTATTTAAAAAATCTAAACTATGAGCATTTGACTTGCAGTCTGCAGTGAAGTCTACAAGTGTTTCTCAAATGCAGGTTCCTTGTTCCTGTACTCAAAAAGTCAGTGGCCACTGCAGTGAGCAGCCAGTTTGTATCAATTTTTGGACCTGAAACTAGTTTGCATTAAATTTACTATAATCAAAACAAAATAAAACGCTATCAGCTTATTCTATTCAATAAGCTGATTTAGACTCCATGACTTGGTAACTCCATGATGATGTTTTTGCTTTTCTTAGACTGTCTCTAGTACAGAATTAAATAGTGTCTCTACTGTATGTTTAATGGTCAAAAATCTATGCTCTTTACTACCAGACTGTATTTCTTAGACTTGGAGAATGGAACTAATATGACAAATTATAGTCAAGGTTATTTAGTTGAATATATTGTCCTATACAGGGTATCATGGCATAGTAAAGAAGTTAAATGTTTAAATTTTTGTAGTTTTTGTTATCCTTTTAGCTTAGTTGCTCTATTTCTCAAAGCAGTGAGCCAAGGCATATTCTGTGCAGCCTATGGGCCTGTTTTTGTTTTTTAATCTGTTTAAAGTATAAACATAAAATGCAATAAGCAACAATGGCAATAATGACAGAATACAAAGTAAAATGAAAATCGAAAGACGGACTAAAATTGTTGACAACAAATAGGTGGGTTTCACATTCTAGAATTGTTGGCAGTTATCAGTCAGGTGGAGGGCAAGAGGCAGATTTTCCTATTAATAACATTGGACTTTGCCATGGAATAATTAAAAACATATTTAGCTAATTTAAAAAGCGATTATTTCTATAATGACTACTGACTAGACCCACTACTCATTTGTATTACAAAAATAAATTGCATTTAAACAATATTTATTTTAGCTGCCCTCCACCTCATTGAAATTACATTGGCCTGTAGAAGGTTGTGATGTCATCTGAAACCAACCTATACTGTATATCTTAACCCAAACTAGCAGTTCTTCAAATCATTTCAGAGTCTCCATCTCCAGGCTGTTTTCTGTATCTAATCAGAATTAGTGGAAAATTCCAGACTCAACTCTGGAGAATCCAGTTTGGATTCTCCAGGCTAAAGGTTACAGTCTAAATATTAAGGCCTACTGGATTGTACAGTGTTCAAAATGAACAACCCCGGCACCAGGGCATCTAAAGGACTTAAAGAAATAGAAAGTAGGACTGTTCAATAATGGCACTTGTTTCAACAAGCCTTAGTCGTGAGAACACCCTGAACAGTGGCCAACTCAAGAGAGGGTTAACATACAGACACCCTCACAAAACCCATGGTAACACAGAGAGAACATGCAAACACCACCTAGAGAGATCTTCAGAGGTTGATTTTAATTCAAAGCAACTATCTTCTTTACATATTGTTTTAATTTGCGATTATTGCAACCACTTTTTACCAAAAGATAAGGTGGGTTTTCAGCACTTTTGAAGAGAATAAACAAACATTTTGAGATTATGAGCAATTTTTCCAATCGTGGAAACATATGTTACAAACACACTTTTGAGTTTATGTAAAAATCTTGATGAGTGGGTTTTAAAAGATGAGCCAAATGCAGAATGTAAATATCCATATGGGCAAAACGTTGATACGAACACAACATTTTTAAAGGGGACCTATCTATCTGCTATTGCTTCTATATGTATTTAAGAATGAACTATAATCTATACAAATACATATTACAAATACAAAATTCATGTAAAACAGCTTAGAAGTGATTTACTTCTTTTACAAAACTGCAGAACTGATAAGCTCTGCCTCTTCATTGTAAGATTTTAATGTAACAAGCAGCAGATTTAAAATTTGTAATTGTTACTGTTGTAATGTGGCTTGTCTCCTATGACATTTGAAAAGTAGATCATATTAATGAAGGACAAAGAGGGATTTTTTAAATTTATACTTATTGTCATGTGAGTTAACCCCTTCATATTTTGGATAATTTTTCCTAAAATGCAGTCTAACAAAAATTTTACAAATTCAAACTGAAACTGTTTTGAGCCCTTTAGACACAAACAAATGTCTGGACTGTTTGTGAACTTGAAGCTTTGTACTTTTATGGTGCATTCAGACCAGACAGCGTATTTGCGTTTTTGCTTCCATTTTCAATGTTAAGCCAGCGTATTCGCGGTGCGTATTAGCGTCTGTTGAGGAGAGTTTCTGCATCTGAAAAGGCGGTGTCTTGCGAAGTGGAAGCTCAAACCTGCGGCGGACACAACTTCGCTCAAGGGTGCGGCGAATGCAGTAGTTGTGAAAATCCATCTTCAGACGTATTGGAAGTCGGCGTCGGCCAATCAGAGCCTCCACTCCTGTGTCATGTGACATGCTGCTGTTCTCCTCTCACATCAAGGAGAAAGGACGGCTGTTTACTCAGGTCGTTTATGAACTTTTTTAACTAAAGGTCGCTTGTTTTGGGCCTTTTTTCAAAGGCTTGGTCGCTCATTGCTCTGAAAATCTGGCGACACAAAACAAACCACATGGACTGACAAAGCCTCACATGGGTCTATTCAAAATGTTTAAACCTGCTGTACGACGTACGACACTGGAGGAGGACAGAGACAGCAAAACAACTGTCTGGAGGAAGAGAAAGTTGTGTGATTAGGTAAACTGCGTTTTATAAAGGCAGCAGCCTCTCTCTCTCTCCTTCTCTCTCTCAGTGATCTGTCTACGAGCAAAACAAAGCCTGCAAACAAGCGGGAACTTGAAGAAGCGCGTTGGGGCGATAAAAGTGTATTTTTGTCCCCGAACGCCTCGACGAGCATTGGGGTGTTTTGGACGCCTATTTGGGCGTCAGCTTCGAAAATATTCTGTGTCAAAATATGTTTTAACGTGCAAATTTAGACGCTTGAACGCTGTCTGGTCTGAACGCAGCATTAGGCCTCTATCTTGTGAAAGCGGCGCAAAACGTGATGCTGGCAAAGTGCCAAAAGTCGCCGCGGGCGCTTTTTGAAAAACTAGGCGCAATTCGAAGTCTAAAAGGCGGAACTAGTTGGGGTTGATCAGAATAGGGTAGAGCTAAGCTGCCTGCCTTTATAGTTACTATTATAACTTGTATTTAAAAACCTTTTGCTCGTGACTAAGGAATGACGACATCATTCATCACACCGGGAACAAGGAGCAAGTTGGCCCGTAAGCAAATGCGTTTGGAGGACTGTGTTTACTTGGAGCGCTTTAAGCAGAAACACGGACCCAGAGACAGAGCGACAGCAGTCTGACAGAACTTTAGGACACGCTCAGGACAGCGGTCATTGTTTGGATTTATTAAATTTTCTTCAGTGAGGACAGTTACCAACGCTTGACATGGATGTGCTGCTTTCTGACACAAGGTAAGTGTAGTATTTGCATGCTTGTGTTTAAACGTGGTTTTACTGGTAAATAAATGTGATCAGAAAGTGCAGCTTATAACCTCTTGAAATACATAAGAAAGGCTTCTTCTTAAACACAGAAATACATTGTGAGACCTGCCGCAGTTAGTCCTGGGTCCTGGTCTAGACCTGGTTCTAGGTGAGTCCGGTCTGTCTGATTGTGGTTCTGTGCCTGCGTCAGCTCCTCCGCAGACTCCACAACCCGCTCATGCCATGAACAAAGCCAACCGTAATGAACATTTTACATCTTGTTTATGCTTGTCTTTATAATAAAACGGAGCGCCTTTCCACGGTTCACGCAGCAGACGCAGCGGCAGCAATCTCCGTGACTCGCGCTAGATTCATTATTGTGTTGCTTTTGGTTTAGTTATTTTGCTGTTCTGTAACTACGCGGTTACTGAACGTATTTCAAAAAAATAAAAACTGACATAGAGGTGATGATTTACTCTGTTGATATCTCCATACGGCCAATCCGAGTTGTGGCTAGTTTTTGGCAAAACACATTTAGGAAAACTCTTCTTGTAGGCTTTTGACTGAGAGGACAACTTCATCTTTTTTCACTGACACAAACCTACTTCTTTTATGTCAGAATTAGACCCTCACATAAGCTAGGTCTACACGTTTTGTGAATCATGCAGCCTTTGTTGTGCAGCCTATAAAACAAACAAAAAATAATAATTAATAGACCTAATTCAAGAAAAACAATGTGTGAGGCCTACATATTTTTATTAATTAGGCCCATAACCTGTTGT
This sequence comes from Mugilogobius chulae, assembly GCA_038363315.1. Lineage (NCBI taxonomy): Eukaryota > Metazoa > Chordata > Actinopteri > Gobiiformes > Gobiidae > Mugilogobius > Mugilogobius chulae. The sequence goes on along the minus strand of JBBPFD010000182.1, from coordinate 3,885 downwards.
TAATTTTCTTAACATTTTCACACTTTCTTTCTAAGAGCGTGCGTCAGGCCACACTCTTAGGTTTTGTCCAATGCGCATCTTCAAATTCACAGGCTCCACCTGCAGGCAGCTTAACTCCACCCTATTCTAATCAGCGCCAACTGGTTCCGCCTTTTAGACTTCGTATTGCGCCTAGTCTTTCAAAAAGCGCCTGCGGCGACTTTTCGGACTAACTACTTGCGCAAGGTAACTGCGCCATTGACAAGATAGAGGCCTTAGTCTTTGATGCCTGATTGACTAATCATAAGTGAGAACAAGCTCTGCAAGGAGGAAAAGAGATTTTAAGTCTACAGTAAAGCTGGTGTTTGCAGTTTGGGCACAAATGACAATATTTGGGTAGTTTTGGGTTTCAAAAGTTGAAACAAATTTTTTTTTTTTTTTTTTTAGAATGCATCTTAAACCTTTTTGAAGCTTGTTTTATCTTCAAATAGTTGGAATCCAAGGTTTGATTATTGTTTGTAAATCTGAAAAGAAAATGTTCTTTGAGTCTGCGCACATTCATATGTAAAATATTTACCGGTAATCTTAAATGTTTTATTGCACAAAAAAACTGACTCATGAAAACATCCTTTTGATTTTTTCCAATAATTTAGGTATAATTTACAACATTGTGATGAGTGAATCACAGTTTACAGAGTGTTGTCACATGGCTCTTGTTTTTTTAAAACACGGGCAATGCACAGAAATGTATAGATACTTTACAGTAGATTCACAGTCATTACGACAGGATTGTAATTAGTTCATTGGGAAAAATTGTGAAAAAATAATTGGTTCTACTGGTTCTAACAACACTGAAAAGAAACGTGTAATAAAAAGACCAAGATAGCTTCTGTCTTTCATCAGGTTTACGTTTTAGATTTCTGTTGTTTTCGATTCCAGACAAGAGAGAGACTAAAACGAGACTAAATGTCTTTATCAAGGCCCACTTAAAAATATGGCCACGTTGGTGTGCATATAAAAATGACTTATTATGGACAAGTCAATGTCATTAGCACTTTTATTTTTACTTTAATTTAGAAAAAAAAAAAACTTTTTTTTTCGGGCAAGTAGATTTGGGTGTCGGGCAAGTAAAAACTGTGGCCACTTGCCCGGTGGGCAAGTGCTTAAAATCCCTAATGTCATGCCCTGATATAGATATTGGTAAGCCAGCTGAGGGCTAAAGAAAAAAAACAAAAAAAAAACAGCAGATTCATGAGATAATAATATTTTTTATCCTTTTAGGCGCTGGGGTTGTCCTTTTGAAATCCAGACAATCCAGAGACAGTAATTTAGCTGGAGAATCCAAACGAATCTCTCTTGTTATTTTATATGAAACAGAAACTTAACAGAACGTTATTTAACTTATCATGACTAGTCGACCATAAAAAATAATGTTAATCTTATTTGTGTTTTGACAATTGTAACTGTTGACTGGAACCTCAAAAAGAATAAACTAATAACATAAATTTAATAAATAAAACACTTTAGCTATTTCTAAATATCCTTCAACTATAATTGAATGTAAAAAATATTTATAATAAATGTTAAATTGTTAAATAGTTGATTATTAAAATACTCATTAAGGACAACCCTGTAATAAAAAAATCCCTTTGTTGTTTGTTTGTTTTTCCCTTTGTTTGCATCACAAGCAAATTAGTTTGGTAACGGTAACGTTACAGTAACGTGAATATCAATCTAGCCAACAGTTTGGGGTTTGCTAATATTAATATCAAGCCTCGCATTATTTTAGCAAAAAAAAATGACTCGTTTTTTATTAAAAAATTTTCACGTTTCCCTACAGTTTGCAGAGTGTTCAGAAGTGAAGAAGCTAAGCAAACAGACCTATGGTTTCGGCAGAAAATGAACCGTTTACTTCGGTTAGCAGCAGCAGGCTATGCTAAGCTGTTAGCAAACAAACGCACATGTTCCATCAAACGCCGAAAGCGGAAGTAAATAATGCAACAATATTCACATGTTATTATCGTTTTAGAGCCAGTATTTTACTCACCATATCTGAGACTGTACAGAAACTTGTTAAGTTTTACTAAACTGTATTATTTGCTTCCTAGCTTCTGCTAAATGCGCGCTCCATTGTAGGTTTCTATGGTAACAGCTCTGACAAGCCGAGGGGCGTTCAGGTAACACTGTGACGATCGGAACTCATTTTTATTTTTTATTTTATTTTTTAAATAGTAGAAAAAGTAAGATGGGCTTTCTGGATTCTCTGTTTCACAAGTATAATATTATGAAAAAATTACGGTCTAAATCTTAAATAAGTTAAACAGCTGAAAGTTGAAACTCATAATTTGACATATGAGGGAAAATCCAGATGATTCTTTTTTCTAAAGCAAGTAGTCTAAAGCCTTACTACCAAAACAAGGTATTTGCCACCTCAGGAGTTGAAGTCTTCCGCTAGAAAACGACTTAAAAAGGTATGACTTTTGTCACTGAATAAATGTAACTGAGCAGTGTCTTCCTTCCTATTTTAAACTAGCTTTAACTATTAAACAACCCTATGTCTATAATGACAGACTATTAAATCCACGTTTTTTCCCAAAACAGATGCACCACTTACGTATGTCTCTTGCTCCATCTACTGGTGAAAAACTATAGTACAAGACAAATACCGAGCTGTCTTAAACCTTAAACGCACCATTTTTCTTTGACCCGGAACAAAAACGTCATCCCCAGGGTCGGCTCATATCACGTGAAGAAACAGTTTTGCATTTTCCTCAGAGTACATTTCGTGAACTTAAATAAATGTGTTCATCTGTTAGTTTGAGAGACTTTATTAACGAAAACAAACCGTTGATTTTGGACGGTGGTCTTGCAACTCAGCTGGAAGCACAAGGGTTTGAACTCCAGGTAAAGAATAACTAACATGCACAAAGAATAAATCAAATATTAAAGGGGACCTATTATGTCAAATTCACTTTTCTAAGTTTTTATTCTTGTTATAATGCCTCCCTTCATCATTAGTTTACTCAAAGTTATATTTGAATTGATTCCTGCATGTTTGAGTAATCTTGTATTGTTCTTTAGCTGCAGCTCAAGTGCTCAGAAATCCTCGTTCTCACCTACCACCTATTCCCTCCCACTTGTCTGTATTTACTTGTTATAATTCAAAAGATTAATACCAAATGGTTCATTACTGTCCCATATTTACTTTCCAACAATAATAATTTGTTATTTAAAATCTGTTGCTTTTTACAGTTACATTTTAAAGTGAAGAGGCGGGGCTTATCAGATCTGCAGTTTTGAACAGGAAGTCAGTAGAGTTGTTACTATTTTCAAGTTATTTTAGATCAACTTTGTGTTTTACAATGAACAAAAGGTAAATTACTGATCTGTGCATGTTCTAGATTCTTACTAAATAAAAAAAAAACACAATAGGACCTCTTTAAAGGGGCACTGTGTAACTTTTCTAGAGGAGGGTCTGTTTTATGCCTGTCTCCATAGAGATGTCAGGTATTTGAATGAAAATGTTCCATTGTGTTGTATTAAAATCAGCACTAATGTAGGCTATCTATTCAATAGTAGGTTCAAATCAAATCAATTTTTTTTTTTTTTGTATAGCCCAAAATAAGCAACAGCTGTCTCTGAGGACTTCCAAGATTATTAATTTAGCAAACATGAACAGTAGGAAAAAAATAAAACAATACAATACAAATGAAACAATACACAGGTTGCGTTCACGTTGTAAAATAGGATGATGTCCAGTGTTTTTTCTTAAATGCTGACATGAATAGGTAATTTTTCACAGTTTTGTTCTGGTCATTTCTATTTCTTAGTCTAACTAGACCCATTCATTTTTGTATTACAACAGAAACACAATATCTATTTTAGCTGTCCAACATCTGTGTTAAA
>JBBPFD010000181.1:38165-104108 GCA_038363315.1 Mugilogobius chulae | reverse complement strand
TGTATAGCTCATACTAGTACGTCTACTTGGTGCTTAATGGTTCTCGTTTAGCAGAATAAATACGAGTATTCCCTTTTTGCAGAAGAAAGATAGCAGAAGATGATCTGTGAGACACTCTTTTTGTTTTTTTTTTTTTTTTCCCCACACACCACTGGATTCGTCAGTACGATTCGTTGCTGTGATTAGTTAACCACATCTAAGGCGGCCGACAGCCAATCAGCTCCAAGTATTTCATTAAACGTCCAAATGTCTCCCAAACACTTTCAGCGAGGGAAGTTTTAGATGTATAATGTTGAAAAACTCAGTGTTCCTGAAACTCAAATCGAAGTTTACACAGATCCAACTGTTTTCTCAAATTTTCTGGGAAGAACCCCCCAAACCCCCTGACCAGAGTGAGATTTACACTCAAATGTGTGACTTACAAAACAAACAACAAATTTAATACAAACAGAACCTTAAGTAAACTGTCATGACTGAGACCTAATCACAGAAACAACTGTCACATCCTGGTACTTTCAGTGCTGGCTTAGTGAGTGGAGGGGCTTGTTTTGAGCGTGTTCATTGGTGCAGCACTAATCAGGACTCGCTGGTGACTGAAGAGGAGAGACAGTTTGGACTTCCTGCTGCATCGAGTTAAAGACGTTACAGGCCCTGGAGAGACACGAGACTAGCACCAGGAAGTAAAAACACACACACACACATGAGAGTTTTTATCTAACACGGTGGAAAATACATGTTAGGATGGATTATAGCTGTGAAACGTCTGGAAATCCATAAGAAAAATCTACACGAGTCTTTCTAATCTCTCCATCTCCAAACGTCTGTGTCTGACAAGTTTGTGAATGAAGAACTAAACAGACAAAAGCCAGAAGTCCAAGAAATAATAATCAATAAGACACAGAGTAAGCAGATAAAATCATAATCTAAAATAAACTAGAATGCTTCTTGTATATTTTGAGGGATTTTGTCTGTTGTTGTGTTTTAATGTTTTTTAACAGTTCTGGTCATAAAAATAAAGACTTTTCTCTGTAGTTTTAGTGTTTTTTCCTGTATTTTTTGACTGAAAGCAATGCATTGTGGGAGAAAAACTGTAGTTTGATGATAATGATGTTATTTATTTATTTTTATCACCGATTCAATAAAATTGTGATTTTTTTTTAGCAGAAACTGTTCTTCTGTTTAGGTTTTAGGTTTTTTCTGTGACAGAAAATAAAACTCTGTGGATTTGAACTTTTTCAGACACAAACTGTTTTAACCTGAACATCTTTAATCTGATTTTAGGATCATTTGGTGTTTATATGTTGTAATATTATTGGTTTATTAAAGGTTTGTGTGAGAAATGCTGAGCCGTTTGAAAGAAATCTCTGGAAAACATAAAATACAGAAGAGTCTGTGATTTGAATGAAAAAGTTTCTTAAATTACCATCAAATTTTACGCAACATCAACTGTAAATTAACAAGCTGAATTGTATATAATCTGTCTGTTGTTTATTTTTACTTGTCGTATTTTTTATTTATTTTTTGTTTTGCAGTCAGATTAGTTCCAGATCAGACTTAACCCTTTCCCTGCTGCCTCTCTCACATTTGGTCTGACATGTCTCCAGGCCGCTGCAGGTCAGAGTGTTACTGAGGGAGGAGGGAGGCGTCTGGGGAGAGGGAGGCGTCTGTGGGGGGGGGGCGGGTTGCTGGGTAGATTCTGGGTTTGGGGGGAGGAGGAGGAGAGGATGCCCCTGTCACTGCCTTCATATCTTCAGTGTCCAACCCAGCAGCCCAGTGCCAAGTCAGCTCCATCACATCTGAGCCTCAAGGTACAATTACTACTGTACTACTACATATACTACTACTACAACTACACGACTACTACTACTGCTGCTGCTGCTGGACTAAACAAATATACAGTACAAACACAGCTGCAGATACAAGAGATTTAGTCGGATGCTCTGCCAAACTGTCTAAACCAGTGATTTTTAACAGTGTGCTTTGAAAAAATGACTGTGTTGTCATAATCCTCTGAGGAAAATGTAATATACAACGCATGTCAAAAACTACACCTTTTTTTACATCGATATTTTCCAAAAAGCCAAACGGATTTTGTAGCAATTTTTACATAACATTTTTTCCAGTTGAAAAGTTTTAAGTTAGTCGCGTAAAACGTCTCTTTAAGCTATGGCTGCAGCTGCTCTGATTGGTCAGAACAGTCAGGTCTGCACGTTTGGATCCATACGTCTCCACTCGGGTCGAGCTCGTCCCGATCGTCGTGCAAAGAATCGAGGCAGAAACACAAATGCACACGAGCCAGAAGAACTAACGATCAATAAAAATAAAAGCTGTTGACGCACAACGACTGCCGTATCTGATCACCGAGACTGATCCAGCCAGTCGCAAGATTGAATCGAATAGTTAGTTATTTGGTTGTAAGTTTTGATTCGAAAGATCAAAAACTAATCTTTTATCAGTAAAAATGTGAGGCTTAGAATAAAATTTAAGCTTTGAGACAGAATATTGATATTAGGCAAGTTAACATGCTATCAAGGCAAGGGCGTGCTGGCTAATCGGGAGAGTCGGGACGTTTCCCGGTGGGCCGCATGACTTTTGGGCCGGTGGCCTCCGCTCCGTGGTTGAAGAGAGAGAAAGAGAGAAAGAGAGAGAGAGAGAGAGAGAGAGAGAGAGAGAGAGAGAGAGAGAGAGAGAGAGAGAGAGAGAGAGAGAGAGACCCGGCCCATGCAGCTGGCAAATGTGAGCACAGTGCTGGGAGAGCTGCTGCTTCAAGTCTATGATGTGATTAACACAGCGCATAGTCACAGACTCTTGACACATTTGGAAACAAAACATGCTCTACATCCCATAAGCTCTCAGTCAAACTTTGTTTCAAGTAAATCCGTTGTATATTCTCGGAGTTACGAGCAAAAATGGCTGATGAACAAACACTTCAGCAGATTTATACACACGAATCACCACGGCGGAGCGGAGCGCATTTCCTCATTCAGACACTGTGGGCCAGAACGCTCTGTGTTTGTGTGAGCGCGTGCTTCGTGTGTGTGTCTAAGAGCGCACTGCTGTGCAGCAGAGGAGAGTTCAGGTGAACCATGTCGTGACTAAAACTAGGTAGTTTACTACTGGAGAAGAGAATGTATGAGAGGTGGAGTAGATATTGGTTAAAAGAGAAAAAAAAATCAGAAGAGAGGTTTGAGCGGGACTCGAACGTGGGTGCTGAAAAGACAAAAGCTTTAATGCACAGTTCTTAACCTCTCAACTACCTACTAAGTCACGTGATTGAAGCACAAATGGGCCAATCTAACATCTGATCTTCCCGGGCTGAAAAATGATCCCAGCACGCCACTGTATCAAGGCGTTACCGCAGGTCATGTGATTCAGCCCAAAAACATGAATGAAAGGGCCTCACGCTGCTGCTGCTTCTGCTCACTCTCATAAACAGTCCACAAACAGAGAATCGGCTCCGTTGCTGCAGCGCTTTAAATACAGGAGTGAATGAGTTAAAGACTTCAAACTGTTAACAATATGCACTTGGAGAATCAGCCTCGGTCAGCGGCGATGCGCAAACTTTTACTCACGAGTTTGTGATGTTTACTTTGAAAACAAGATTGTTTCACTTCACTGTGTATTTGGTGAGAACTGAGCTGGTTTTAACCAGGACTATCCCAGAACTGGACCAGGTTTTCATCAGAACCGAAACAGGACTAAACCAGGACTAAACTAGACTTTCATCAGTGAGAAAAACAAATAAACATGAGCTTGCTTTTATAAATCTCTGCTTAGCCTAAACACTATTAAATAACATTCTGATCCTAAAATATCTGCTAATATTATAATGTAAAACCGAGTTTATTCATTAAACTACAAAGACATTTTTTAATGAAATATTTTGGTGTTAAAATTATGCATTTAAGCCGAAATACCACAAAATATGCACTACTGAACACTCGAATGAATGAAGAATCTAAAATACACTTTAAAAAACATATTTTGTAGAAAAGGTTAAAATAGCTATTTATTAAAGTTTTGTATTATGCAGATAATTTACCATTTTAATCGCTGCACAGCTCTAATTGATATATGGGGGACATGAATGAAAGTTTTTGTTTATAAATGCCATTATTTCTTTTGTTGAAAAGTAAATCAAAAAATCAAGATCAATCAAAATGAGAAAAAAAATAAAAATTCTGTTTTTTTTCCAGATCACTCAGATCTAGTGTTCACCCTCTCATCCCGAGGTGGACGGTTATGTGCTGCTGGACACTCATGGTTCTGTCTCTGTCACATGTAAACGTTTAGACACGAGTGACAAAAAGAGCGATGAGGCGGCTGCAGGTCACAGACACACAGGCTCATGTCCACATCCACAGTCTGTTTCTTTCTACGTATAAAGTGTTTTCTGGGGGATTCTGGTCTTAAAATAGTTTTTCTGCTCCACTGGGTTTTGACACTCGTCTGACTGTTTACGACGGCTTCAGGAAACTGATCTGTGACACAGAAGGAGAGAGAGAGAGGAAGAAGAGAGAGGGGAGAGAGAGAAGAGGGAGAGAGAGGAAGAAGAAAGAGAGCGAGAGAAGAGAGAAGAGGGAGAGAGAGAGAAAAGAGAAATACAAGATGAGAGAGAGAAGAGAGGAATGAGAGGGAGAGAGGGCTTCAAGAAACTGATCTGTGACACGGAAGGAGAGAAAGAGAGAAAGAAGAAAGAGGGGAGAGAGAAGAATAAAGAGGAGAGAGAGAAGAGAGAGAGGAAGAAGAAAGAGAAAGAGAGAAGAGAGAGGGCTTCAAGAAACTGATCTGTGACACGGAAGGAGAGAGAAAGAGAGGAAGAAGAGAGAGGGGAAAGAGAGAAGAGGGAGAGAGAGAGAAGAGGGAGAGAGAGAGAAAAGAGAAATAACAAGATGAGAGAGAGAAAGAGAGGAATAAGAAAGAGAGAGAGAGAGAGGGCTTCAAGAAACTGATCTGTGACACGGAAGGAGAGAAAGGAAGAAGAGAGAGAGAAGAGGGAGAGAGAGAGAAATAACAAGAGGAGAGAGAGAAGAGAGGAATAAGAAAGAGAGGGCTTCAAGAAACTGATCTGTGACACGGAAGGAAGAAGAGAGAGGGGAGAGAGAGAGAGAGAGAAGAGAGAGAGAGAGGAAGAAGAAAGAGGAGAGAGGAGAGAGAAAGCGAGAGAGAGAGAAGAGAAAGAGAGAGGGGGAGGGAGGGAGAGGAAGGGGAGAGATAAAGAGGGAAGAGAAGAGAGGAATAAGAAAGAGGAGAGAGAGGAGAGAGAGAGGGAGGGGAGAGAGAAGAGGGAGAGAGGGGGAGAGAGAGAAAGAGAAGAGAGGGGAGAGAGGGAGAGAGAGAAAAGGGGGAGAAAGAGAAGAGAGGGAGGGGAGAGAGGGAGAGAGAAGAGAAGGAAGGAGAGGGGGAGAAAAGAGGGACAGAGAAGAGAGGGAGAGAAAGGAATAACAAGAGGAGAGCGAGAGAAGAAGGGGGAGAGAGAAAGAGAGAGAAGAGCGGAATATCGGGAGGAAAGAAAGAGGGGGAAGAGGAAGGAGATAGAGAGAAGAGAAGAGGAGAGAGGGACACAGAGAGAGAAGTTGGGGTCAAAAAGATAGAAGAAAGGGAAAGAAGGGGCAAAAGAGAGAGGTGGCAGGAAGGAGAGGTAGAGAGAGAAGGAAGAGAAGGAGAGAAAGAAAAGGAGTGGGAAAGACACTATAAAGCTTTTTTTTCCAATTCTAAAAGTTAAATAAGTCTGGATGTTAAACTAAACTAAACCTTCCACTTTTTGCTTGTTTAATGTCGTGACTGGTTTTGATAAAAGATAAAAAAGATAATTTCCTTTGTTTTAATTATTTTGTCGTCTTTAATTAAAACTCTGAGTTGTTTTTTCCTTCACTTTTCACCGCTCATCATCAGCTCCGAGTGAAACAACCCAGACTGAACATCCTCGTCCAATCAGAGGCCAGCGTTACAGTCCAATCAGAGAAGAGAGAAGAGAGAGAGAGAGGGAAGAGAGAGTGAGAGAAGAGAGAGAGTGGGGGGGGCAGAAGAGAAAAGAAGGAAAGAGAGAAGAGGAGAGAGAGAGAGAAGAGAAGAGAGAAGAGAGGGAGAGAGAGAGAGGAGAGAAGAGAGAGAGAAGAGAGGGAGAGAAGAGGGGGAAGAGAGAGGGGAAAGAGAGAGAGGGGAAAGGGAGAGAGAGAGAAGAGAGAGGGGGGGAAGAGAGAGAGAAGAGAGGGGAAGAGAGAGAGGGGGGAGAGAAGAGAAGAGAGGAGAGGGAGAGAAAGAGAGAGAGAAAAGAAGAGAAGAGAGGGAGAGAGAGAAAGAAAGAAGAGAAGAGAGGGAGTGAGAGAGAAGAGAAGAGGGAGAGAGGAGAAGAGAGAGAGAGAGGGGGAGAAGAGAAGAGAAGAGAGGGAGAGAGAGAGAGAAAGAGAGAGAGAGGAGAAGAGAAGAGAGGGAGAGAGAAAGAAAGAAGAGAAGAGAGGGAGTGAGAGAGAAGAGAAGAGAAGAGGGAGAGAGGAGAAGAGAGAGAGAGAGGGGGAGAAGAGAAGAGAGGGAGAGAGAGAAGAGAGGAGAGGGAGAGATAAGATAAGAGAGGAGAAGAGAAGGAGAGAGAAAGAAAGAAGATAAGAGAGGGAGAGAGAGAGAAGAGAAGAGGGAGAGAGGGGGGAGAGGAATAACAAGAGGAGAGAGAGAGAAACAGGGGAGAGAAAGAGGGGGAGAAGAGAGAAGAGGGGGAGATGGAGGAGGAAGGAATATCAAGAGGAAAGAAAGAGGGGGGGAAGAGAGGGAGGAGAGAAAGAGAAGAGAAGAGAGAGAAAGGGGGGGTGGAGAGAGAAGAAGTGTCAGAGTTGTTTTTCCTTCACTTTTCACTGCTCTGAGTAAAACAACAGCGTCTGCACTTCCTCGTCCAATCAGAGGCCAGCGTTTGTGCCCAATCAGAGGCCAGCGTTCCAGTCCAATCAGAGGCCAGTATCTCTGTCCAATCAGAAGCCAGCGTCAGTGAGTGAACCTCTGTTGTGACGCCGTGAGTCAGGACCTCGCTGTGACCTCTCGCCGACCCCGCGCTGACCTCTCTGTGACCCCAGGAGAGTTTAATACGAAGTGACAAGAACGACCCCGACTGTGTCCAGGAATTTAGCACCAAAACTGGAATTAGAATCATGGAAAATGTGCAAGAATTACGGCAAAAAATACTGTACAAAATTCTAATTGTTAATGTATTTTTTCAGTAAAAGCTTAGCAACTTCCACCACAAAAACTAAATTATATGTAAAGTGTCCAGCAAACTACAATTATGAATGTGTTTAATGGTTTTGGCGATAATATAAACGAAAACAAAATATATATGAAGAATTTCTCTGCAAAAAAATGAAAATATTTAGAGACATTTTGTTACATGTCCATTAATCGTCTGCTGATATTTTTCCCCAAACAAAAGCAACAACAATTACAGCCAAAATATCTAGTTAAATTTACAGCAAAACTGTAATATTTATGTTAAGATTAAATGAATACTTTCAGCAGCAAAGTGGAAGCTTGGAAAAAACAACTCAGAACCAAACTAATACAGACAATTGAAATGGAAAGTTTTAAGACTTTATAAAAATGTGTTTTGACTGAAAAACTCTGGAGCCTGAACGGTTTAAATGAACAAGAATGTTTGTGCAAAAAATTATTTTTTTTCATTACAAAAAGGACTAATGAAAAAAAATAAAAAAATAAAAAAGGACTAGGGGTGCACGGTAGCAGAGTGGTTAGAGCTCTGGAGGTCGTGGGTTCGACTACCGGGTCGGACCACATCAACATCTCACGATCTCTCTGGGTTAAGTTTGCATGTTCTCCCCGTGTCACCGTGGGTTTTCCCCTGGTACTCCGGTTTCCTCCCACCACCAAAGACATGCATGTTTAGGTTAATTGACCTTTCGCCGAGCCCCGCCCCCCTTAGTTACTGTTGCTACGTCCGTCAAATATGACAGCGTGCCATTGACTTCAATGACAAAAAGAAGTACTCCTGTTCACGTTAGTGACTTTTTAAAGCAATTTTTCCGCGATATCTTCTAGATCGAGGCAAAAGGGGTTCACGATGCAGCGGAGAGATTTATTCAAAACATTAAAATACACAACGGAGGGACATAACTCCTATGGAGGCTAATGCTACTGGTCTCAAGCTAAATCAGAGAAACACATGATTTTTAACGTTTCCTCAAATACAACAAGCACAGCCTTGTCCTGCTCTTTCACTGCCGGGTAAGTTCACTTTCATATGTTAAGGTCTATTTTTCTCTATTGCAAGAATATTGTTCATTTACGAGGCTATGTTAGCGAGCTAAACCTGCTAGTGTTGGCTAAAGCTAAGAGGCTCGCTAAACTTAGCAGCTTAGAGCGTAACTTCTGCAGTTATATCCTCGTCGTGGTATAACTTGGGTCTAGTTTGTGTTTTGCCTCTAGATCTAACAACACAGTAAGTCCATAGCTATAGTTAAACATTAGTTTTACCTTTGAGCAGACATTTGTTCCATATATTTAGCTGTTAAACTGTTTAATCCATTGTAGCACTGCTCCAGTTGTTTTCGGCTTTAGAAATGTAAAGAACACAACTCCTCCGGTCAATATATCGGGGTATCTGGGGTCCAGTTTACATAAACCATAGGCGCATCGCTTCACCATCTTGCTTGGAGCTCAGATTTGACGGACACTATTTTGCATAGCAACGGTTGCTACGATGTTTGATTGGACAAGAGCCAATTTGGGGCGGAGCTCGGCGAAAGGTCAATTGGGCATCACTGTAAATTTCCCTTAGTGAGTGAATGAGAGAGTGAATGTTTGTCTGTCTGACCCTGCGACAAGTTGGCCACTGTCCAGGGTGTTCCCCGCCTAAGGCCCAAAGTCACTGGGATAGGCTCCAGTCACCCGCGACCCCTAACGGGATTAAGCGGTAGAAAATGAATGAATGAACAAAAAGGACTAAAAGTTAACTGTGTAAAAACTTATAAAATGTAAAATGTCTGAGAATTTCACAAATAAAAATGTAATTATAAAATGCAAAAAGTCAAATAAATAAAATAAAAATTCTATAAACAAAATAATTTAATAAAAAACAAATGGCTATGGCTTATAATCTGATAGAAAAAGTGTTTAAAAAAATGTTTTAAACAAATTAAAAAATATATTTTTTGTAAAAATTTACTGCAATACATTTTCAAATTTCAAAGAATATTCTTAATCTGTGTAAAAGAATGATGCTGCAAGAACTAAATGATTGAAGCTCAATTTCCAGGAATTTCAAAATTAAATTATGTTAAACTGCAAAAATGAAAAGATCAGATTTATGAGAAGAGAGAGAGGAGTTATAATAAATCTAATTAAACTTCAAGAACATAATGACCAGAGCAGTGGTCTCATGCAAAATAACTAAATTATCTGTTTCCAAGAAATTCACGACAAAATACAAATCAAAACCTCATAGTTTTTTTTAGCTTGAGGATTTAAATCAGATGTAAACGTGTCTCTGCTCCAGACTTTCCCGGGGCCGGAGCTCGGTCTCTGAGCCCAGGATCGGTCTCCGTCTCCGGGCCCAGGATCGGTCTCTCTCTACGGGCCCAGGATCGGTCTCTCTCTCTGGGATCAGGATCGGTCTCTCTCTCTCTGGGCCCAGGATCGGTCTCTCTCTCTGGGCCCAGGATCGGTCTCTCTCTCCGGGCCCAGGATCGGTCTCTGGGCCCAGGATCGGTCTCTCTCTCTGGGCCCAGGATCGGTCTCTCTCTCTGGGCCCAGGATCGGTCTCTCTCTCCGGGCCCAGGATCGGTCTCTCTCTCTGGGCCCAGGATCGGTCTCTCTCTCTGGGCCCAGGATCGGTCTCCGTCTCTGGGCCCAGGATCGGTCTCTCTCTCCGGCCCAGGATCGGTCTCCGTCTCCGGGCCCAGGATCGGTCTCCGTCTCTGGGTCTGAAGTCTTCCCCTCTGGCCCCTGGAAACAGCGTCAGCGCGGCCAGCGAAGGGTTAAACGTGAGAGGGGCAAAAGTAGGGCAGAAAAACAAACGAAGGGTGATTCTGACAAACGTGAACACAGCGGGGCGGATCAGTCACTTTCATAGGATTAGAGAGCGTTATTTAGTTGATTTTTGTTACGTAGGATTGTCATGAATTGGTGCACCGAGGCAGGAATATGTCTCAAAAGACGTTAAAAAGACAGAAGTGATAAAAACTTACAACTAAGATGATTAAAAAGCATTCTTAATAATAAAATGTACTGGTAGGCTATCAATGCATCGTTATGATCTGGCCTCAAAAATAAACCGTATATCAAGGTAAACTACAGTATTTCAGTCCAAATAGAAGAATTAAATTGAGTTTGTAAATGTTAGAAAATTCCTACACTTAGCAGTACATATTGCAGCACTTTCCACCTTTAATACTTTGTGGCACACATTTTTGTTTCAGTGGTACTAAATGAAAAAAAGTACCATTGTAAGTGCCAGTAACTATCAGTGTTATGTACATGGGAAATATTGCGTATTTACTAGGGATGGGACGATTCACCCAAGTCACGATTCGATTCGATTTTCGATTTTGCCGTCACGATTTTCGATTTTCTTCGATTTTTGTTAATAGATATCTACAACTATCTATGTTATTTATTTTTACATTTATTTTTGTACATATATTAGTTTGTGAACTGGCAACTCTAACATTTCTTGCTTCATTTTGAGAATGTGGGCTTCATTTGTGCTTTTATGTAAAAAGCAATGACTTTTCTTATTTTTCCTATAAGTTTGTAAATGTGTCTGATGGACACTGCATGTTTGGCAGACACATAGTGCACAGAGCAAAACACCCAAGATTTGGCCCTAACCCTTCTATTAACAGCATTAACCATGTTACTTTCTTACATTGTTACATTGTGTCAGGGACACAGTTATTTCTCCTAATTAACTTCCATTCATGTTTTACTTCTGTCAGTGCTTCTGAGAGGTTTTGACTTGTACGAGACTCATACAGGGGGCGTGTCTGCAACACTTTAGCCTACTCTTTATCAATGTAGTGGACGTCATCGTAATAAAACTCTTCGTAGCTCTGGAAGTCCGCCCATCAGCTGTCAGCGCAACATATTCACGTGCAGTCTGGTCTTGCTCACGTTCACGCTTTGTTTCTTCATACATCGCGGGTATTACGGTGTTACTGAAGTGTTTTGGGCTCGGCGGTGTTAAACATGTGCTTAAAGCCTCCGCGTTCAACAGCGCGAACAAGACAAAACGGCTGCATGTCATTAGCGATAAACTTCCCAATAGACAGTTTTCTTACCGCTAGCATCATCCTTGGCACTAAATCCAACGTGTTCCAAACACCGGAGCGATATGAAGTTAAGGTTGAATCTGAGCGGCGCCAGCGTCTCCCTCCACTTCTTTTCCCCACACACAACACTCTTCTGCGCACGCGCTCACTTCGTTCCCCCTTGTCAACAAAACGCCGCTGCCGCTACACGTGTATTTTAGCGCAAAATCGTTCGAACTATGCAACGATCGGATCGAAGGGCCAGGATCGAACGATTCGACTCTTTTTGCAGAATCGTTCCATCCCTAGTATTTACGTTCAAACCATCATTTAAATGCAGAGCACTGTTCTGAGATCACTCCTGTCTCTCTCATTCACATGTTAAAATATCCAGTACAGTCGATCAAAACTACGAAAAGTTCCGCTAATTGCGTCAAGACAACTAAAAGTCTCACTTGCAGTGGCTCCTTCCAAATAAAAACTGCAACATAATCTCTCAGAAATCAGAGTTTTATTATGAAGACAGATTCTTGCGCTTTAATCTCAGGCTGTTAACAGTTCATTGGTTTTGCGCAGATGTCGCGCGTTGCAGTGGAAATGTATATTCAGCTCATTGATATGTGATTTAACCTGCCGAACTACGTGTGCGTATACAAATATTAACCATTGGATAAAGTAACTTACTGAACAAACCACATTGTATTGCCTGTCAAGCATTAAAGGCCAAAAACAAACTGCTTTATTAGCACCGGGTTCTCGCCAAAAACATTACAGTAAATTACACTGCACATTAAATTCCATACGATGAAATCCACCTGTTCTCTTAAGACAAATGGCCCAAAAGAATGATGTTTCCATTGTTCACTGTTGGGTTTTGGCTTTCTTTGGGTTATAACAAGTCATAACTTTAGTTTTGTCTGACAAAACACATTCTGCCATGCCTCTTTCAAATCACTCTTTTAGAAAAACTGCAAATTACAAAATGAACAGAGAATCTTGTATTCCTGTGACTGTAAAGCTCCGTGCGCAGGTGTGTTGTGTGAGCTGTAGATTTGACCCTGTTTTTCCCCTCGGAGCAGTTTCAAGATGGATGACGTGCCACCAGAGCCAACCTTTCACCCAAAATAATGAGCTTTTCTCCTGCAACAGTCAATTTCCTCCAAATTTAGGTCCCGAGAGGAGCTTATGTAATCACACTCACCGACAACAACAACAACAACAGCAGCAGCAAGAAACAATGGATTTAGACCAAAGAAAGATGTCCCACAGTCTGATTTAATAAGAGAATTTACCAAAGATAAAACAGGACTAAAACAGGACTAAAACAGGACTAAAACAAGGACTAAAGCAGGACTAAAACAGGACTAAAACAGGACTAAAACAGGACTAAAACAAGACTAAAACAGGACTAAAGCAGGACTAAAACAGGACTAAAGCAGGACTAAAACAGGACTAAAGCAGGACTAAACCAGAGCAGACTAAAACAGGGTCTAAAGCAGGTACTAAAAGCAGGACTAAAAAGGTAAACAGACTAAAACAGGACTAAACAGGACTAAAACAGGACTAAAGCAGGACTAAAACAGGACTAAAGCAGGACTAAAACAGGACTAAAACAGGTCGACTAAACAGGACTAAAACAGGACTAAAGCAGGACTAAAACAGGACTAAAAGGACTAAACAGGACTAAAACAGGACTAAACAGGACTAAACAGGACTAAACAGGACTAAAACAGGACTAAAACAGGACTAAAACAGGACTAAAACAGGACTAAACAGGACTAAAACAGGACTAAACAGGGACTAAAACAGGACTAAAGCAGGACTAAAACAGGACTAAACAGGACTAAAACAGGACTAAAGCAGGACTAAAACAGGACTAAACAGGACTAAAGCAGGACTAAAACAGGACTAAAAGACAAACAGGACTAAAACAGGACTAAACAGGACTAAAAACAGGACTAAAACAGGACTAAAACAGGACTAAAACAGGTAAAGGACTAAAGCAGGACTAAAACAGGACTAAAGCAGGACTAAAGCAGGACTAAAACAGGACTAAAACAGGACTAAAGCAGGACTAAACAGGACTAAACAGGACTAAAACTAAACAGGACTAAACAGGACTAAAGGACTAAACAAGGACTAAACAGGACTAAAACAGGACTAAAGGACTAAAGCAACTAAAAGGACTAAACAAGGACTAAAGCAGGACTAAAGCAGGACTAAACAGGACTAAACCGGACTAAAACAGGACTAAACAGGACTAAAGCATAAAGCAGGACTAAAACAGGACTAAAGCAGGACTAAAGCAGGACTAAAACAGGACTAAAACAGCTAAAGGACTAAAGCACTAAAACAGGACTAAAACAGGACTAAACAGGACTAAAAGGACTAAACAGGACTAAAACAGGACTAAAACAGGACTAAAACAGGACTAAACAGGACTAAACAGGACTAAAACAGGACTAAACAGGACTAAAACAGGACTAGGACTAAAGCAGGACTAAAAGGACTAAAACAGGACTAAAGCAGGACTAAAACAGGACTAAAACAGGACTAAGCAGGACTAAAACAGGACTAAAAGGACTAAAAGGACTAAGGACAAAGCAGGACTAAAACAGGACTAAAGCAGGACTAAAGCATTAAAGCGGATTAAAGCAGGACTAAAAACAGGACTTTTTGCAGACTTCCTGTGTCTTAATTGTTTTGACTGCTCATTAGTGAATCTTTCGTTATAATCTCCTGAGTTCTTGTTGTGAAAGTTCAGTTTGTCCGCTGTGATTGTGTAAACGTGCTAAAGTTAAAAGGGCGTGTTGGTGTTTTCTGATCCTGATACACGATCTATAAGGACGCGGCCTTGAGGTGTAGTCCGGCTTCCTTCCCATTTCAAAACCGCTCCGAGCAAATATTTATCTGAGTAATATTCAAAAGACCGGAAATGGAAAAACACAGAGGCAGAAATATGTCTCAAAAGAAGTTGAAAAAGACACAGAAGTGATAAAAACGTACAACTAAAATGGTAAAAAAGCATTCTTAATAATACAATGTAGATGGCATCAAAGCATTGTCGTGATCTAGCTTTAAATAAAACTGTATATCAAGGTAAACTACAATATTTCAGTCCAAATTGATACATTTAATTTGAGTTTGTGAACATTAGAAAAGGAAAACGTAACGGGGGTGAACACAGAGACANCAAGAGAGAGTGAGAGGGAAGAGAAAGAGAAGAGAGAGGGAGAAAAGGTGGGAGAATAGAGGAATAACAAGAGAGGAATGAGAGGAATAAGAAAGAGGAGAGAAAGATGGAGAATAGAGGGGAAAAGAGAGGGAAAAAGAAGAGGAATAAGAAAGAAGAGAAGAGAGAGAGAAGAGGGAGAGAGAAAGAGAAGAGAGGGAGAGAGAGAAAAGAGGTAGAAAAAGGGAGACAGAGAGAGAGAAGAGGGAGAGAAGAGGGAGAGAAATGAGGAAGAAAGAAAGGGGTATGAAAGGGAGGGGAGGGAGGGGAGAGAGAAGAGAGAGAAAAGAGAGAGAGGGAGGAGAGAAGGAAGGAGAGGGGGAGAAAAGAGGGGCAGAGAAGAGAGGGAGTGAAAGGAATAACAAGAGGAGAGAGAGAGACAGAAGAGAGGAATATCAAGAGGAAATAAAGAGGGGGAAGAGGAAGGAGATAGAGAAGAGAAAAGGAGAGAGAGGGACACAGAGAGAAGAGAAGTTGGGGTTAAAAAGATAGAAGAAAGGGGGCAAAAGAGAGAAGTGGCAAAGGGAGAAGTAGAGAGAGAAGGAAGAGAGAGGAGTAAGAGAAAGAGAAAGTGAAAAGAGAGAAGAAAGTGAAAGAAAAGGAGTGGGGGAAAGAGCAGAGAAAGAGAGAAAGAAGAGGAAGAGACACTATAAAACTTTCTTTTTCCAAATCTAAACGTTAAATAAGTCTTTTTGCTTTAATGTCGTGACTGGTTTTGATAAAAGATAAAAAGATAATTTCCTTTGTTTTAATTATTTTGTCGTCTTTAATTAAACTCTGAGTTGTTTTTTCCTTCACTTTTCACCGCTCATCATCAGCTCAGAGTGAAACAACCCAGTCTGAACATCCTCGTCCAATCAGAGGCCAGCGTTTACCAGTCCAATCAGAGAAGAGAGAGAGGGAGAGAGAGAGAGAAGAGAAGAGAGAGAAGAGAGAGAGAGAAGAGGGGGAAGAGGGGGAAGAGAGAGGGACAGAAGAGAGAGAGTGGGGGGGGGGAGAGAAAAAAGGAAAGAGAGAAGAGGAGAGAGAGAGAGAAGAGAAGAGAGAGAGAGAGAAAGAGAAGAGAGAGGAGAGAGGGAGAGAGAAAGAGAAGAGAGAAGGAAAGAGAGAGAAGAGAGAGAGGAGAAGAGAAAAGAAGAGAAGAGAAGGAAAGAGAGAAAGGAGAGGAGAAGAGAAAAGAAGGAAAGAGAGAGAAGAGGAGAGAGAGAGAGAAGAGAAGAAAGAGAGAGAGAGAGAGGAGAAAGAGAGAGAGAGGGGAGAAAGAGAGAGAGAGAGAGAGGAGAGAGAGAAGTGAAGGAAAGAGAAGGAAATAGAGAGAAGGAGAGTGAGAGAGAGGGAAAGAGGGAGAGGAGAGAGGCAGAGAAGAGAAAAGAAAAGAGAAGAGAGAGAAGAGAGAAGAAAGAAACAGGGGAGAAGAAAGAGAAAAGAGAGAAGGAATAAGAGAGAAGAGGGAGAGAGAGATAAAGAAGGGGAGAAAAAGAGAGAGACAGGTAAGAGAGGGAGAGAAAGGAATATCAAAAGGATAGAGAGAGGAAGAGGGGGAGAGGGGGGGAGAAAAGAGAGAAGGAAAGAGAGAAGAGGAGGGACAGAGAGAAGAGTAGGGGAGAAGAAGAGGGAGAGAAGGAATAAGAGAAGAGAGAGTGAGAAAGAGAGAGAAGAGAGGACTTTCAGGAGGAAAGAGAGAGTGGGAAGAGAAGGAGGAAGAAAGAGAAGAGAAAAGAGAGAAAAAGAGAAGAGGGAGAGAGAGAAGAGAGGGAGAGAGAGAAAGAGAGAGAAGAGAGAAATATCAAGAGGAAGAAGAAGGGGAAGAGAAAGAGAAGAGAAGAGAAGAAAGAGAAAGAAGAGACGAGGAGAGAGAGAAGAGAGGGAGGGAAGAGGGGGTGAGAGAGAAAGAGAGAGAAGAGAGGAATATCAAGAGGAAAGAAAGAAGGGGAAGAGAGGGAGAGACAAGAGAGAAGAAGAGGAGAAAAGAGCGGGAGAGAAAGGAATAACAAGAGAGAGAGAGAAGTGTCAGAGTTGTTTTTCCTTCACTTTTCACTGCTCTGAGTAAAACAACAGCGTCTGCACTTCCTCGTCCAATCAGAAGCCAGCGTTTGTGCCCAATCAGAGGCCAGCGTTCCAGTCCAATCAGAAGCCAGCGTTGTGCCCATACAGAGGCCAGCGTTCCAGTCCAATCAGAAGCCAGTATCTCTGTCCAATCAGGAGCCAGCGTCAGCGAGTTAACCTCTGTTGTGACGCCGTGAGTCAGGACCTCGCCGTGACCTCTCGCCGACCCCGCGCTGACCTCTCTGTGACCCCAGAGAGTTTAATACCAAGTGACAAGAACGACCCCGACTGTGTCCAGGAATTTAGCACCAAAACTGGAATTAGAATCATGGAAATGTGCAAGAATTACAGCAAAAAAAACTGTACAAAATTCTAATTATTAATGTATTTTTTCAGTAAAAGCTTAACAACTTCCACCACAAAAACTAAATTATATGTAAAGTGTCCAGCAAACTACAATTATGAATGTGTTTAATGGTTTTGGCGATAATATAAACGAAAACAAAATATATATGAAGAATTTCTCTGCAAAAATGAAAATATTTAGAGACATTTTGTTACATGTCCATTAATCGTCTGCTGATATTTTTCCCCAAACAAAAGCAAATTTCCAACAATTACAACCAAAATATATAGTTAAATTTACTGCAAAACTGTAATATTTATGTTAAGATTAAATAGCCCTGTTTCCATCGGCTCGGGTCGGGGAGGTACGGTACGGTCCTATGTTGTTTCCACTGCACAAAGCGACCCGTTCCGCCCCGTTTGCTGGGTCCATAGCGAGCCGCTCTGAGCCCTGCCTTTACCCAGGACCCTGGAGCAGACCTCAGAGCGGTCCCCCCTTTAGGCTCGATGATTGGACAAGAGAAGACACAGGCTCAGGCGAAAACCAGATGGAAAAGAGCAGACAGAAACATGAAATAATGTTCCTCACCTAACGCCGATTTGATCCCCTGCCAAACCGCCGCATTTCCACAGCTGAAAACTTTATTTGTTGCTCCGATAGACTTAGCAAAGAAAAGCTAGCTCATTAGCATCAGCTGTTTCCGGTTTGTCGAAGCAAAACACTGTAAAAAATTGTACATCCTGTGCGTAATGTGTCTAACATAATCCAGCCTCATTGCATTAAACAAAACGCGTTTGAAAATCATTATAGAGTCGCAGACTTTACAAAAAAGGTAAATAAATTATTTTAAAAAAGTGACGGTAAACCGGAAGTAGTTTTTTGTTTACACCAGCGTGACTTTCATTTAACAGCGCCACAGACTACAAATTATTACACGTCTTTTTGTGAATCACTCAGATTGATGCCAGGAAGAAAAAGTATAATTCAGGTATATTTTCTTTTTTATTTATTTGAGAAGGCATGTGTAACGTGTGAGTGACGTCAGCTGCTCGCGTAGCAGACCCTCGGGAGCCTGGACCTGCAGTGGAAACGCTCACCATCATTAACATAAGAGACCCAAACGTGGCTAATGAATACTTTCAGCAGCAAAGTGGCAATTCTGCACAAGATTCAGAAGCTTGGAAAAAACAACAACAACAACTCAGAACCAAACCAATACAGACAATTGAAATGGAAAGTTTTAAGACTTTATAAAAATGTGTTTTGACTGGAAAACTCTGGAGCCTGAACGGTTTAAATGAACAAGAATGTTTGTGCAATTTTTTTTTTTTTCATTACAAAAAGGACTGATGAAAAAAAAAAAAAAGACTAGGGGTGCAGAGTGGCAGAGTGGTTAGAGCTCTGGCTTCCCTATAGAGGTTATGCACTGACATCATTTTGCTCAGCAACATTTAGAATGAGTGGCATTTCTTCAATGTATTTCTTTGTTGTCGTGGCAACGGCTTGTCTGCTACAAACTTGTCTGTAACAACAGTTGATGATTTAGGACATTTTGACTGCAACAAATGACTCAATAACATCTTTTTAAGAAGAAAAAGGTAATAACTTCAACTGTGTGTGATTTCAATGTCTGATAAATGTGAGAAGCTAAAGTTTATCTGCTTTGCTACAACTGTTGACTTGATTTTCTCTGTTTACATGTCAGTTACAAACCCAGTGCTCAGTAGACTTGTTGTGGGTTGAATTTGTTATCAAACTGTAGTTTATTTTTCCTGTTTTAGCTGTTTATTGAACTCTTACAAGAGAAAATGTCCTTTCTCTTCATTAACTCTCATGCATCCTTGTCACTCAGCATGAACATTTAGAATGCTGTGACGTCACCTGCATAACCTCAATAAGGAGGTCGTGGGTTCGACTCCCGGGTCGGACCATATCAACATCTCACGATCTCTCTGGGTGGAGTTTGCATGTTCTCCCGTGTCACCGTGGTTTTCTCCGGTTTCCTCCAGAAACATGCATGTTTAGGTTAATTGGGCATCACTGTAAATTTCCCTTAGTGAGTGAATGAGAGAGTGAATGTTGTCTGTCTAACCCTGCGACAAGTTGGCCACTGTCCAGGGTGTTCCCCGCCTAAGGCCCAAAGTCACTGGGATAGGCTCCAGTCACCCGCGACCCCTAACGGGATTAAGCGGTAGAAAATGAATGAATGAACAAAAAGGACTAAAAGTTAACTGTGTAAAAACTTATAAAATGTAAAATGTCTGAGAATTTCACAAATAAAAATGTAATTATAAAATGCAAAATAAAATTCTAAAAAACAAAAATAATTTAATAAAAAACAAATGGCTATGGCTTATAATCTGATAGAAAAAGTGTTTAAAAAAATGTTTTAAACAATTAAAAATATATATTTTTTGTAAAAATTTACTGCAATACATTTTCACATTTCAAAGAATATTCTTAATCTTGTAAAAGAATGATGCTGCAAGAACTAAATGACTGAAGCTCAATTTCCAGGAATTTCAAAATTAAATTATGTTAATCCGCAAAAATGAAAAGATCAGATTTATGAGAAGAGAGAGAGGAGTTATAATAAATCTAATTAAACTTCAAGAACATTATGACCAGAAGAGCGGTCAAAATAACTAAATTATCTGTTTCCAAGAATTTCACGGCAAAATACAAATGTAAGACTAGTGACAACAGTTTTTTTTAAAATCAGATGTAAAAGTGTCTCTGCTCCAGACTTTCCCGGGGCCGGAGCTCGGACTCTGGGCCCAGGATCGGTCTCTGGGCCCAGGATCGGTCTCCGTCTCTGGGCCCAGGATCGGTCTCTCTCTCTGGCCCAGGATCGGTCTCTCTCTCCAGGATCAGGATCGGTCTCTCTCTCTGGGCCAGGATCGGTCTCTCTCTCCGGGCCCAGGATCGGTCTCTCTCTCTGGCCCAGGATCGGTCTCTCTCTCTGGGCCCAGGATCGGTCTCCGTCTCTGGGCCCAGGATCGGTCTCTCTCTCTCTGGGCCCAGGATCGGTCTCTCTCTCTGGGCCCAGGATCGGTCTCCGTCTCTGGGCCCAGGATCGGTCTCTCTCTCTGGGCCCAGGATCGGTCTCTCTCTCTGGGCCAGGATCGGTCTCTCTCTCTGGGCCCAGGATCGGTCTCTCTCTCCGGGCCCAGGATCAGGATCGGTCTCTCTCTCCGGGCCCAGGATCGGTCTCTCTCTCTGGGCCCAGGATCGGTCTCTCTCTCTGGGCCCAGGATTGGTCTCTCTCTCCGGGCCCAGGATCGGTCTCTCTCTCCGGGCCCAGGATCGGTCTCTCTCTCTGGGCCAGGATCGGTCTCCGTCTCTGGGCCCAGGCTCGGTCTCCGTCTCTGGGCCCAGGATCGGTCTCTCTCTCCAGGCCCAGGATCGGTCTCTCTCTCTGGGCCCAGGATCGGTCTCTCTCTCTGGGCCAGGCTCGGTCTCCGTCTCTGGGTCTGAAGTCTTCCCCTCTGGCCCTGGAAACAGCGTCAGCGCGGCCAGCGAAGGGTTAAACGTGAGCGGGGCAAAAGTAGGGCAGAAAAACGAACGAAACAGACGGAGGGTGATTCTGACAAACGTGAACACAGCGGGGCGGATCAGTCACTTTTATAGGATTAGAGAGTAATAATGAAGGTTATAGCCAAGTTTTATACTGCTAATAATTTTATTTTGAGAATGTGTTTGAGGTCATGTCCAAGTGATTATTTCTAATTATCTTTGTATTAAAATAATAATATCTGAGTTTTGTTTTTGCTTTTTATCAAGTAAATAGCTAGTTTATATTTAAAGAAACTTTGAAATATGGTTTAATTTAGTTTAATTTTTGTATTGAATTTAATAGTCTCTTTACACTTAATGTGGGTCTAATGTGGGTCTGTCCCTTTAACTCCAATAAGTTAGAGCTAGAGCAGTTTTAGCTTCCCCTCGATAACAAACAAACATGAGTCTCAACCAAGCCCCGGTGATAAAAGATGCCAGAACCGGAAGTCTTACTAAATGTCTTTTTAAAATATAGGAACCATTATTTTGTAATTTATTTGATTTATTTTTCGTTATTGAAGTTGATGATTATAAAACAACAATTTAAGAAACTACAGGAAAATACAGGCATAAGACTTTTCCTCTCGGATGTACTCGGATGGGAGACTCTGAACCTCAGAAGCCACAGTGAAACAAACAGAGGAGAAACTTGTTGTTGTGTCTTTAGGCAAGACACTTCACCCACATTGCCTAGTCTGGTTCTGGTGTGAGTATGAATGGTTGGTGATGGTCGGAAGAACCGATGGCGCAAATGGCAGCCTTGCTTTTGTCAGTCTGCCCCAGGGCAGCTGTGGCTATGATGGTAGCTTACCACTACAGAGTGTGGAGTGAATGAATAATGCAGAATGTGAAGCGTCTTTGGGTGTCATGAAAAAGCGCTGTATAAATCCAATGCATAATTATTATTATTATAACATTTGTAAATAAAAACGATATGATTTTATTGTGAATAATTGATTATCCAGTGTACTGGTATGCTTTTCCCACTGTTGCACATTTTAAAAGCTCTTCTGGCACACACAAATTTTCAGTGGAAATCTAGAATATGTCACGATGTCTCCACAGACTGACACAGATAGCACTCTGCAAAACTAGACGTGAGTATGAGCTCGTGCACCGGGGCTGCTTCTGTCACAGCCGCAGACAGATCCAGAGATCTGGGGATGTGTTCTTCATGAATCCTCCCATGCTCCCGTGTTTGTGATGCAGAGAACCTTACCCTAACCCATCATCCATGTCCACATTTAGGACGCCGTTTGGCGCTTACGCAGCACGGATCCCGTTTCTGGGTACGGATTCCGTATAGTTTGAATTCAGCTAACCTCCGTCCACTGAACCTGCGCAGTTGTTCTTTCTCTCACGCAGACGTGCGTCAGTTGCGCAGGCTTGTGTGTGTGTGTGCGCGCGCACATAGATGCTTTGGCTCCAGGAGGCAGAGAGAGAGAAAGAGCGACTCCTCTGATGAACAACTTTGGCTATGGTTTTAATGACGTTGTGGTAATCTTCATGTGACAAAACACATGTAATACGACACACAAGCTTTTTCGTATTTACTAACACTGTAGCATTCGTGCAAAATGAAAATGCACAGCAATTTTAAAGGATATTCGCCTGTTCCTTTAAGAAAAATGTTTAATGTTTCCAAGCTTCACTGTTGGGTTGGTTGTATTCTTTCTCCAAACACATCGAGTCAACATTATACAATTTTAGTTTTGTCTGATCATAACACGCCTCATTCGTATTAAACTGCATACCTATAAAAATCACAAAATGAACATAGAATCTACAATTATTCCTCTGACTGTAAAGTTCCGTGCGCAGGTGTGTCGTGAGCTGTAGATTTGACCCTGTTTTTTTCCCCTCGGAGCAGTTTCAAGATGGATGACGTGCCACCAGAGCCAACCTTTCACCCAAAATAATGAGCTTTTCTCCTGCAACAGTCAATTTCCTCCAAATTTATGTCCCGAGAGAAGCTTATGTAATCACATTCACCGACAACAACAACAACAACAGCAGCAGCAAGAAACAATGGATTTAGACCAAGAAAGATGTCCCACAAGTCGGATTTATTAAGAGAATTTAGCGAAGATAAAACAGGACTAAAGCAGGACTAAAACAGGACTAAAACAGGACTAAACCAGGACGAAAACAGGACTTTTTGAGGACTAAAACAGGACTAAAACAGGACTAAACCAGGACTAAAAACAGGACTAAAAACAGGACTAAAACAGGACTAAACCAGGACTAAAACAGGACTAAAACAGGACTAAAGCAGGACTAAAACAAGGATTAAAGCAGGACTAAAAACAGGACTTTTTGAGGACTTCCTGGTGTCTTAATTGTTTTGACTGCTCATTAGTGAATCTTTTGTTTTTATCTCTTGAGTTGTTGTTGTGAAAGTTCAGTTTGTCCGGTGTGTGATTGTGTAAACGTGCTAAAGTTAAAGGGCGTGTTGGTGTTTCTGATCCTGATACAGATCTAAGGACGCGGCCTTGAGGTGTAGCCCAGCTTCCTTCCCACTTCAAAACCGCTCCGAGCAAATATTTACCTCAGTAAGATTCAAAAGACCGGAAATGGAAAAACACAGAGGCAGGAATATGTCTCAAAAGAAGTTAAAAAAGACACAGAAGTGATAAAAACTTACAACTAAAATGGTAAAAAAGCATTCTTAATAATACAATGTAGATGGCATCAAAGCATTGTCGTGATCTAGCTTTAAATATAAACTGTATATCAAGGTAAACTACAATATTTCAGTCCAAATTGATACATTTAATTTGAGTTTGTGAACATTAGAAAAGGAAAACGTAGCGGGGGTGAACACAGAGACACTATGAGCTTTTTCTGTGTTTTTTACTCAACTGATTCTACTTTCTGTTTAAAATATTCTGTTTAAATACAATAATTTGCAAAAATAAATGACCCTCAAACGTGTAAGAATGAAAATTTTTTATTCAAAGATATGAGAAATAAAATTCTAAAACTATTGATTTTTTTGTTCTTACGAGTGCTCCTTCTATTGACTGGACTCTTCGATCCAAAGCAGGACTAAACCAGGACAAAACCAGGTCTAAACCAGGTCTAAAAGAGCAAACGCAGACACGTGTAGGTGCTGCGGTGATTTACGGAGGCCTGAAGTGAACGCAGAGGTCAGAGGTCAAGCACCAGCCCAGGGATTTATGGGTAATGCGTAAAGTGAATGGTATTTCTCTCAAGGCTGAATCTGCCCAAAGCACTTTACAGGTGAAGCCGTAAAGTCTGAGTCTTAGATCTGGTTTGGACCTGGTTTAGTCCTGGTTTAGCTGTGGTTTTAGACCTGGTTTTGTCCTGGTTTGGATGTGATTTTAAACCTGGTTTTGTCCTTGTTTAGCTGTGGTTTTAGACCTAGTTTTGTTCTGGTTTAGATGTGATTTTAAACCTGGTTTTGTCCTTGTTTAGCTGTGGTTTTAGACCTGGTTTTGTCCTGGTTTAGATGTGATTTTAAACCTGGTTTTGTCCCAATTTAGATGTGATTTTAAACCTGGTTTTGTCCTGGTTTAGCTGTGGTCTTAGACCTGGTTTTGTCCTGGTTTAGCTGTAGTTTTGGACCTTGTTTTGTCCTGGTTCAGACTTGGCTTTAGACCTAATGTTAGATCTGGTTTAGACCTGGTTTTGACCTGGTTTAAACCTGGTTTAGATGTGGTTTTAAACCTGGTTTTGTCCTGGTTTGGATGTGATTTTAAACCTGGTTTTGTCCTGGTTTAGATGTGGTTTTAGACCTGGTTTAGTCCTGGTTTAGATGTGGTTTTAGACCTGGTTTAGTCCTGGTTTAGATGTGATTTTAAACCTGGTTTTGTCCTGGTTCAGACTTGGCTTTAGACCTGATGTTAGATCTGGTTTAGACCTGGTTTTGATCCTGGTTTAGTCCTGGTTTAGACCTGGTTTTGATCCTGGTTTAGTCCTGGTTTAGACCTGGTTTTGATCCTGGTTTAGTCCTGGTTTAGATCTGGTTTTAGACCTAGTCACAAACTTGATAAAAAGTGACTTGTTGTTTTAGTCTGATTAAGTCGCACTAATTGTAACACATTTGATTATTTTGTCTGTTTTTGAGCGTCTTCACTGTCATTTTCACCTCTCGTTTGTCTCTTTTACAACTTCCTTTGAGCTCTGACAGTCTTATCTTCCTTTTTCCATTTGCTCCTGAAGCTTTAAAAGTGAAAAAGTGAAGCTGTTTCAGGGACAATCACCTGCAGACGCCATAAACATAAATCTGATGGACCAGCCCAGGGCTAACGCTATTAGCTCAGGGCTAAAGGGCTAAAGCTAACACTCAATATACTTTACGACTCGGCCTTGGGACAAAAACCATAGTACACTGCAGAAAACTCATCTAGACTTGGATAAAATGACCATATTTATCAGAATTATGTCCACAAAACCACATTAATCAAGCTAAATGTTCAGTTTTTCCCATTTGTAGTTATATTTTTACAGTGCAGATGTAAATGAGAGCAGGAGTCGTGTTGGTAAATACATTTCGCGGCTGAGCTGACGAGGTTATATGTTAATTATGTTAATTCTGGCCTTCTCGTCTCCACTGTTTGTCTTTCCACTTCAGCTGCAGAATCCAGCGTTTAACAAAGAAAACACGAGCAAAACAGGACAATAAATACTTAAATATGATGATAATTTAGATTCAAAAGGTTAAATAAGACGTTATATATCCTAAAACATGATCATAATATAGATTTAAGTGAACAAGAAACATATTAACATCAGGTAATTATAATTTAGGTGTAAAAAGTTAATAAATTATAGATTTTTTCTTTTAAATTTTAAAAACTTTATCCAAAACTTCCAGAATTTCCTCAGGCGAAACAACTGCAACGCAAACAGAATCTAAATTGGTTACAAAAGACTCATAAATACATTCAAGACGAATTAAAACTAACAAAACATTTACTTAACAAAAGACTAAACTATTCTACTAAACTGTACATGGTTTAATATTAAAGCTAACATGCTAAGTGGCTAACCAAAGCTTAGCACTGTTTGTATATGCCATAAATGCAAAATTATTTGATACATTTTATGATAAAAAACAGATTTGACGTCTCTGTTCTAGCAATGTTTAAATATAGTCATAGTTTAGAAAATATAAAGAATTATTTTTAACATTTCAAAGAACTGAAAAGAATGAGCATTAAAAAGATAAGATTTCTCTTCAAAACAATCAATTGCTAACATGCTAACAGCTAGTCAATGTTTAGCACAAGTTCTAACTGAGAAAATAAAACAAGAATGATCAATCTCAAACTAATATAACTGATACAAGTCACAAAATAACACATTTGTATTGAGTACTGCTTAAATAAATACATCATATTCATCAACAAATGAACAAAATATCTAAAATGAGTGACTAGCTAACTGGTTTCCATTCAAAGCACTCCAAACTTTATTTCCAGACATATTTTGCTAAGAAGCTAATAGCTAACCAATGTTTATAGTTATTTGTAGCTGATACAAATGCTAAATTGAGTTCTAGACAAAAACACATTCTAAATTAGCTTAATGATCATTCAACAAGCCAAAACAAAAAACAGATTTCCTAGTTTTCTGTTCAAAGTGGCCCAAACTGTAATAGCTTAAACAAAACAAGCTTAAAACAATGAATTGTAAACAGGCTAAAGGCTAGTCAACATTAAGCACAGTTTGTAGCTGCCCCAAATGCTAAAATATCAAATAGTCTTTATATAACCTTTAATAATATAGCAATGTTTAAATACACTTAGACACAAAAATAAACGATCAGATTTGACATATTAACAAAAATATATGAAAATCAAGGCTAAACTTTGCATTCTAAGCGCTCCAAACTTCATTAGAATGAACAAGACAAGCTTTTTTGCTAACGGGCTAACTGCTAATGAAAACTGTTTGTAGCTGACACAAAACGCTTAAGTAAAACAAAAATGAACAATCCTCTAAATTTGCTTAATCATCAGGTTGAACAACTTTTGAAGATTTCAAAGTGGACCAAACTTTATTAGCTTTGACAAAACAAGCTTAAAGCAATGAATCACTAACAGGCTAAAGGCTAGTCAATGCTTAGCACAGTTTGTAGCTGCCCCAACTGCTAAAATATCAACCTTAGACTAGAATAACTGAAATAAGTCACTATAAAACCTTGTATAATCTAGCAATGTTTAAATGAATACACTTAAGACACAAAAATAAATGATCGTATTTGACATATTAACAAAAATATATCAAAATTAGGGATGGAACGATTCTGAAAAAAGAGTCGAATCGTTCGATCCTGGCCCTTCGATCCGATCGTTGCATAGTTCGAACGATTTTGCGCATGCGCTAAAATACACGTGTAGCGGCAGCGGCGTTTTGTTGACAAGGGGAACGAGTGAGCGCGTGCGCAGAAGAGTGTTGTGTGTGGGGAGAAGAAGCGGAGGGAGACGCTGGCGCCGCTCAGATTCAACCTTAACTTCATATCGCTCCGGTGTTTGGGAACACGTTGGATTTAGTGCCAAGGATGATGCTAGCGGTAAGAAAACTGTCTATTGGGAAGTTTATCGCTAATGACATGCAGCCGTTTTGTCTTGTTCGCGCTGTTGAACGCGGAGGCTTTAAGCACGTTTAACACCGCCGAGCCTTGCTATAAACTCCGAGCCCAAAACACTTCAGTAACACCGTAATACCCGCGATGTATGAAGAAACAAAGCGTGAACGTGAGCAAGACCAGACTGCACGTGAATATGTTGCGCTGACCGCTGATGGGCGGACTTCCAGAGCTACGAAGAGTTTTATTACGATGACGGTCCACTACATCGACAAAGAGTAGGCTAAAGTGTTGCAGACACGCATGTATGAGTCCCATACAAGTCAAAACCTCTCAGAAGCACTGACAGAAGTAAAACATGAATGGAAGTTAATTAGGAAAAATAACTGTGTCCCTGACACAATGTAACAATGTAAGAAAGTAACATGGTTAATGCTGTTAATATAAGGGTTACGTCCAAATCTTGGGTGTTTGTACTGTGCACTTTGCAATGTGTCTGCCAAACATGCAGTGTCCATCAGACACATTTACAAACTTATAGGAAAAATAAGAAAAGTCATTGCTTTTTACATAAAACAAATGAAGCCCACATTCTCAAAATGAAGCAAGAAATGTTAGAGTTGCCAGTTCACAAACTAATATATGTACAAAAATAAATGTAAGAATAAATAACATAGATAGTTTTAGATATCTATTAACAAAATCGAAGAAAATCGAAAATCGTGACGGCAAAATCGAAAATCGAATCGAATCGTGACTTGGGTGAATCGTCCCATCCCTAATCAAAATAATGGCTAATCTTTGCCTTCTAAGCTCTCCAAACAGCATTAGAACAAACAAGACAAGCTTTTCAAGGCTAAACTGCTAACTGCTAACGAATGTTTAACTGCTCATATTGCTGGCAAAAATGTTACATTAAAACAAAAAGGAACAATTTTAGACTAAATCTACAATGAACCTAAGATTTCACAAGCTAAAACAAAACCAGACTTCCTAGTTTTATGTTCAAAGTGCCTCAAACTTTATTAGCATTGACAAAACAAGCTTAAAACAATGAATTGCTAACGGGCTAAAGGCTAGTTGTTGTTTAGCACAGTTTGTAGCTGCCCTAAACACTAAAATAAAACAGAAAACTATCAATCTTAGACTAAAAAAACAATCTAAATTAGCCTAATGATGAGGTTGAACGACTTTTGAAGATTTCACAAGCTAAAACAAAACCAGGCTTCCTAGTTTTATGTTCAAAGTCTTTCAAACTTTATTAGCTTTGCCAAAACAAGCTTAAAACAATGAATGCTAACGGGCTAAAGGCTGGTTGTTGTTTAGCACAGTTTGTAGCTGCTCTAAACACTAAAACAAAACAAAAATTAGCAATCTTAGACTAAAAACAATCTAAATTAGCTTAATGATGAGGTTGAACAACTTTTGAAGATTTCACAAGCTAAAACTAAACCAGACTTCCAAGTTTTATGTTCTCAAACTTTATTAGCTTTGACAAAACAAGCTTAAAACAATGAATTGCTAACAAGCTAAAGGCTGGTTGTTGTTTAGCACAGTTTGTAGCTGCTCTAAACACTAAAACAAAACAAAAATTAGCAATCTTAGACTAAAAACAATGTAAATTAGCTTAATGATGAGGTTGAACGACTTTTGAAGATTTCACAAGCTAAAAATAAACCAGGCTTCCAAGTTTTATGTTCAAAATGTCCCAAACTTTATTAGCTTTGACAAAACAAGCTTAAAACAATGAATTGCTAACGGGCTAAAGGCTAGTTGTTTTAGCACAGTTTGTAGCTGCCCTAAACACTAAAATAAAACAAAAAACTAGCATCTTAGACTAAAAAACAATCTAAATTAGCTTAATGATGAGGTTGAACAACTTTTGAAGATTTCACAAGATAAAACTAAACCAGACTTCCAGTTTTATGTTCTCAAACTTTATTAGCTTTGACAAAACAAGCCTCCTTTGTGCTTTAGCCTCGGAGTTAATGCTGTAGCCGCTTCCTTAGCCGCGTTAATGACCCAGAACGTGTGAAGCTAACGCGCTAGCACCGTTCACACTCGCTTGGCGCCTTCTCCTCCTCCTCCTCCTTCGCGTAAACAAACCCTGTGCGTTTTTATAGATGCCCAGATCCGCCTTAAAACTCGACAGGAATGTGGCGTAAAGTGGCTGTTGGGAGATTTTCCTCTGAGGAGAAAATAGATCCGGAAATAAGACACACACGGAGACACGGCTGCTGCTGCTGTGTCTGTGTTTTTTATTCATGAACAGGAGTTTAACTGCGTCACAGTCCTGCTTTAACAATAGTTTGGAGTTTTTGTATTGTTGGAACCTTTTTCAGTTAATACTACTTATAATATTTTGGTTCTAGTTTTAATTAGAAGCATGTTTAGTTGGAGATTTTGAGACTGAGTTGCCTCACATTCTTTCAATTCAAGTTCAGATGTCGCGCTGAAGCTTGGATCAAAAACTGCAGGTGTTTATGCTGTAGTGGCAAAAATAAGTCGAGAGGGCCGTAAACCTGGCTCATGCTAGATGGATATATGTTGAACTTTGATTTCAGTTCCTCCACAGTATTCATTTGGAGCTTTACTCGCTGAAAGCGTTTGGGAAAAGGTGGGACATTCAATGAAATACATTTAGTTGATTGAATATTTGTGCTTAGCCAATCAACGAATCGTAATGGCGTATCCAATGGACAGAACACACACCTCTCTATTTCTGCTAAAACAGAATCAAACAACGTTTTGTTCGATTTAGACGCTACTTCCTGTCATCATTGCAACCAACCCGTCCTGCTGCGATGTGATTGGGCCTGTAACTCGCTTGTCGGACTCCAACCAGTCGGCTGCTGGAGGCCAGATGGATTATCTCGAGTTTGTAAATTCACAAATATCGCAAGATAATCCATCATTTCAAAAGATTAATACTCAAAGTGACGTGTGTATGGTTCAAAACTGTCCCAGAGGCACTTTCCAACAACATGAATTTGTTATTTTAAAATCTGTTGCTTGTTACAGTTACAGTTGTTAAGTGAAGAGGCGGGGCTTAACAGTTCTGCAGTTTTAAGTTGTTTTAGATCAACTTTGTGTTTTACAACGAACAAAAGGTCAATTACTGATCTGCATATGTTCTAGTTTCTTACTAAATATAAAAAAGAAAACACAATAGGTCCCCTTTAATATAACGAGGCGGACATGAGGTTTTGCTCGTGATGCGCGCTCCTCTGTCAGGCTTTGGATTAAAAATGCCGTGAAGCAGCAAGAAAGACGTCACAACTTTTCTCTCTTGTCACAGCGCTATAATCCAAGGTCAGCACAGATCCACGGAGTTTGGTGCAGAGTTTATTTTCGTACTTCTTATTATGAGAAACATCAGCGCTCACAATGAGCTTATATGCTAAAGTCGTGCGTTTGCATGTGCACGAGAAACTGCCAACTGCGCCAGAGTCAGAGCCGTGCTGCGCCTGAACGCGGTTTGTTTGCCTCACACTGGACAAAAGAACCGCGCTTTAGGAGCCATCTACGACACAAAAACATCAAATTTAACTCAATTTCTGGTCATTTTCTGACCACTATTGTAGCTCACAGACATTTTTATTTTTGCAAATGGTTGGAGACCCATGGATTAGTTTGTTTTGCAGGTGCATCATGTTGCACGTGTGGCGCCTGCACGCATTGAGCATCTGTGCGCACAATCACCAAGACTCCCGTAGAGTCCATAAAAGATCAAAACGAAGTCAAGTTAGAAGCTCAGAGAAGCTAAAATACAACTCAACTGTTTATCAATTTCAAACAATAAAATCCCTGTTTATCTATTTATACAAGACGGAGCAATAGGTCTCCTCAACAGGTTATATCGTAGTTAAAAGTTGCTTCAAGCTGCACCAAACATCTCAAATGTTCAACCACAGAACAGCAAACACAAAGCCTCAGTATTAAACTGCGCTTGTTCTTACCGGTTTTGTAGATCTCGTAGCGCAGAGAGAAGCCCGCCCCCTGGTGAGCGTAGTCCGACACAAACCGGATCTGCAGAGCCGGTCCGGACGAGATGATTGGAGGAGGAGCGATGTTACTGCAGTGTCGACCCAGGACGTCCGAGTTTTCCGAAGTCCCGTCCCGGATCTCGATGAAGTCATATCTGCAACAGAAACAATGGTTAATGTCAATGCTACAAACCAAAAGAAGACGATTATTACGTTATGTCTAGAGAGATTGCCTCAATACTTTCAGTCCAGAACATCTTTTGTGTTTGTAAGAGAACTCATTTGTTCACAAGAGCAGGTCATGAATAAGTCCCAGTGTACATCTGTGTGTTTTTGGAGGATAAATATAACCCGCTAAGCTCTTGTTCCTGATATAAATATTTGCAGAAAACATTTGTGACTCTAAAAGCGGGACGTGAGCTCACAGAAGCGTCTAAAAACAGAGTCCTGGCTCGGCTCCAGCTTCTCCTCGGGACAGAGCCGCCGCCGCCGCCGTGTGTCCAAGTGAAACATTTGGAAAGTCAGCACAAACAAATGCCACCGACGGCCATTTTGGCTCCGAGTCAAAGCGCACCTGCTGCTGGAGCGGCTGTGCGTTTAATAAAGCAGAAGAAACACGAGGCCGGCCTGGATCTGCAGAGGACCGGCTGATGAGACTAAAACTGTCACTGGAGATTATGAACATGTCACATATGAACGATTTTAATAATGAAGGTTTAAAGACAGATATTTATGTTGGTTTTGTTCTGATTTAGACTATTTTAATATAATTTCAAATCTTTATTTTAAGACTTGTGCTTCTATGTAAATTCTGTGCAGCACTTTGACTTTGAACCCTGTGTTTTCTCTCCTGGTTTTAGCGTTGACACGAAGACTAGTTCTGCGTGTCTGAGCTCCAGAAGCAGTGTTCGGTCTGTAACATACATGAGCAAGTGTCTGTGCGCTCCCAGTTAATTCAGTGAACCTTTACCTTCACCTGAGCAGATGGGCAACGCAGGTCCCTAAAATTGTGAATCTACATGTTGAAGCTGTAAAGATATTAACTGGTCCCTTCTGAGCTTGTTGTGCGCACCGAGTTTCAGACCAGAGAGTTCTGACTTTTTACAGCGGTGAACACGTGGAAGAGAGCGCAGAATAGTTTGACACAGTCCGGACCAGAGCCACGTGCTGTGCTTCATTAGAAAGACCATGAAACAACCAGAGAGTAGAGCGACGTGAACACAACCCTGCACCCGTTTGTTTGTACTAGTAAGTAAATAAGTAAGTAAGTAAGTAAGCTTTGTTTGTATGGAGGTTTTCACAGACACAAAGTCACAAAGCGCTTTACAGTGAGATGAACGCCTCCTCCTCCTCACTCAGTAATAGCAGCAGCCCTGGAGCAGCTCAGTAAACCAACAGCAAGTGTTCTAATCTGCATGTCATTGGTGGGGAAACCAGAGTACCCGGAGGAAACCACCCAGACACAGGGAGGAACATGCAAACTCCACACAGAAAGGCTTGGGCCATGCGGGAGTCGAACCCACGATCTTCTTGCTGTGAGGCCAGAGCACTATCCGCTCTGCTACTGTGCCGTGGAACTGTGTGCGCATCACACTAGGGCCCTGTGAGCCTGGCTATGACAAGTTGTTGTCTCCATCAGCAAAAAAGGAAAATAAAGGAATATAACAAGGCAACACAGTCTCACAGTAAAGCGTACATTTACCACGACACAAAAACAGCGTGTTATGAGCACAATTTCAGGCCTTTTGTGCGTACTTGTGCTTGGCTGTACATTTAGCACAATATAAAAAAACGTAAAAGAACATAGAAATGAACTGAGACTGCGACTGTACCACCATTACTCGTGCTAATCATATGTAATTTACATGTTGCGTAATGTCGTGGACACTTCATGTGTACCTGTAAAAACTGGTCTGAGGACCACATTTGGCCCCAAGGCCGCAGTTTATACATGCCTGTTACAGTGGGACGACTGAGGGGAAGTGTCTTTACAAACATTAGTCTGCATCTGGTGATCTGAAGGTGCTAAATGTCTAGGACAATGCACATGAATCCCAAAGGCAGAGATGTTTGTACTCAAGGGCATAACTCTGGTTTTAACTTTGGGGAGGTTGAGATTCTATCTTGGAGTGAAAGCTTGTGTTGTGCATCGACCAAACACAATGTGTTATAACAGCAGCCTAATGTCTGCCCTCGTACATCCTGCAGCAGCGTCGAAAACACGAGCACATCTGAATTAAAATTAAAATAGATATAACACCCAAGCGTCAATGTTATAGAAACATAACATTTTAAATTGTTATTATAAAAAGACATAGGCAGAAATATTGAAGCGGTTGAAATCAGTGAATCCAAAAATACTGCATGAAATTCTCTGTATAAACCCAGTACATTATTATTATAATTATTGCATTGTCCTGCAGACCTTTATCTCCACACTGTCCACAGAGAACACACGAGTCTGTCACGTTTGACTCTAAACCGTGTCAGACTCATTCACACTTGCAGCGTGTTGTTTTGCACATTAGAGCTGAGAAAAGACCGTCGTGTGATAAACGTCTGTCCCTCAGGATCTGTCAGCTTCATCTTCACTCATTTTTAACTCACAGACCGAAGAACAAGAGCTAAATTATACCTTAAAGTCACACAACACGAGTTTGAACGAAGCAGGAAGCAGCAGAATTATAATTACGACTGTGGCAGACGTCTGAGTTTGAGATCGGTCATTAGACAGAAAAGTGCTGTTGTGAGTGAAGAGAAGCTGGATTTACACAAGATTCTGAGTCAATACTGAAGCGTGCACAAGAAATCTCTCTAAACACAGACTGTAGAGCTGGAACTGGTGGTTTTCAGAGGAATCTCAGACACTTTTGGACCAAACTGTTGGAGAAACAGACAGAGATTAGCTGTACCTCTTTGCTCTCTTTCCATTCTTCCTCCTTAATGTCTCTCTCTCTCTCTTTTTACTCCCTTCCTTCCTTTCTTCCTTCATCTCTTTCTCATTCTTTGTCTCTTTACTCTCTTCTTTCATTTCTCTGTACTCTCTCTCGCTTTGTTCTTTCTTTCTTTCTTTCTGTCTGTGTCTTTCTCTTTACTCGTTCTCTATCCCAATTTTGTCTTTCTCTATCTCTATTGCCTCTCTCTCTCTCACTCTCTTTGTCTCTCTTTACTCTCCCTTTTCATTCTTTCTTTCTTTTTGTTAAATCAACTGCTACTAAATCAACATTAGAGAATGAAACTCGACCCTGTACACACTCACGCCTCTCGTGCACAGACTGTGAGGTGAGTTTGGTCTGAGACGTGTCTGAGTGTCTTGCTCAGTGTCTTGTTCACCAGCTCCAGTCCACTCTGGTCCGTTATTGCCCAAAGCAACGCAGATTCACCTGGATTACTGCGAGAATGCTCGTATTATGAATTGAAAGTCGCATCAGACCGCTGCAACCACCAACATATATAGACTCTCTACAGATTCTTTCCGCACACTCGCGCGACTCTTGGACGTACGCTCGTACTGCACCAAGGTCTGTGTACCAGGGCACATTGGTTTGAAGCACTTTCTAAGTCTTGCAAGAGTCGTGCGAGTCCCACTTCGCATCGAACTCACACTCAGTGTACGGTAGGGGTTGCACGACTACTGAATTTTAGTAGTCGACTAGTCGAGAGTGTTAGTCGTCGCGTCGACTTCAACTAGTCGATGACGTCATTAACAAAAACAAAGATCCAAAGACACAATGATTTTGCCTGAGTAATTGTTAGAAACAGCTTATTTATACTGACCATATTATCAGAAAACATTAGCCGTACTTAAAGCCCTGTAATAAAGCGTGGGCTCTTTGATTTTACATAAAAGAAGGAAAAAAAAGCTAAATAAGCCTATTTGTGCGTGTGTGAGGGGCGGAGGCTCTGGATCCAGCTGAAATAAGTCTCCACACTCACACACTGAGCTGTGGGACGTTCGGTCAGTGCGTTTGAACAGTGAAGGAAACACAAATCCACCTGAAGCCCTGGTTCACACACATCACTCATCACTCTTTTCGTCTTGTCTCCTTCTCTTACAAACCGCGCTGTAAAACATTCTAAGACCAAAGACCAGTGTGGATTCACAGACTCGGATCCAGGTGGACGATGTGCGCTTGGAGACGACTGCCAAGGCGCGTTTGAGCGAACGGTCCGAGTGCTTTGAGCCGCTCGGCTAGACAAAGCATTTGGGACGGACAGTTCGTGCGTTACTGGAGTGGAGCCGGGGTCGCGCTCGGTAGTGGAGCACAGTGTGTCCGTGCGCTATGCAGGGGTAGTCTACAGCGTGCTCCAGCGTGCCGAGGCGGAAGAACAGCGCGGGCAGAGACGTAGAACGGGTCGGGAAATAATCGGACAGGTTGCTGACATTTATGTGTTAGAAATACGTTTAAAAGAGCTTTTTCTTAAGCCAAGCTCTGATTTAATTATTCTTCGACTAGTCGACTACCTCTCAAAGTAGTCGCAGGGGAAGTTTATAGTAGTCGGTGCAAGCCCTAGTGTACGGCAGGAGTTAAAAGTTACATTCAGGTAAAAAAAAACTTAGAGAAAAACAGTGTCTCAAGCTTCAGGAGACAGACGTCTGTCAGACCGGTTCAGACCTGATCCAAACAGTTAGCTGTCGTCCCGTTTCGTGGTTTTATTCAAAGAAGTTTCCCCATGTAAACTGCATAAAGCATGTGCAGAAGAGGAAAGTGACGTCGACCGAAAATCCCTTTATACACTGGAGTTTTAACACTGACAGAGTGTAAAAATAACCTTGTGTTTTAGTCTGACTGTGCAAAGAGAAAGAACGGCCAGGTGCAGCTCTCTCTCTCTCTCCTTTCTCTCTCTCCTCTTTCTCCCTCTCTTTCCCCCCCTCCCCCTCGCTACTTTCTCTCTCCTTCCTCACCTCTTCTTCCCTTCTTCCTTCAGACAGCTGACACAGAACATCTCTCTCTCTCTTTTCTCTCTCGTTACACACGTTTTCTCTTTCATCCACAGCTGACACAGAGGAATGTGCTTTTATCGTTTGGGGTCAATTAGCCTGAGGTCAAAGGTCACGCTGAGCCTATAGTTCAAACGCTTCGGCTCCGACGCCTTTATTTGGACTCAAAACACCACTTTTACTTAAACTAAATCTCTCTCTCTCTCTCTCTCTCTGATTTAAGATGTTTTATCATATTTCTGTTGTTCTGATATAATATATTTATCAAGATAATCACAACAATGAGAAATATTATTCACTCTAATCCTGTCGTACGAGCTCTAACCTGGACCCTGAGCCGGTCGTGTAAACAGAGACAGAAAAAGCAGGAGGAGGTCGTCCCATAAAGACCCCAGAGACAAACACAGAGACGTGGGCGGAGTCAGCCGAGCCAAACCGGGCTAATGCAGTCTCTGTGGGACAGGACAAGTGTGAGTGTGAAATATTGATGTTCAGATTCAGGCTGTGCAGGCGCCACACGCACACGGCAGATTCAATCAGCAGAGACACACTTTTAGGGAGGAAGACGGAGGATTTCTGATCTGAACGGGACAATAAAGTCTAACAATGTGAATGAAAACACTTTAGGATCAAACTGTGAAGCGCTGGAGATGTAAACGTGATAAAGAGGGCGGAGTCTGAAGGTATCTAGAGCGGTGACATTGTTTATTTTTTTATTTGACCTATAGAATGTTTCCAAACTGTATTAAACACATACAGTATCTAGAATTTGTTTCACTCAAGTAAAAACTGCTTTCTAGTCAAAAGATTGTTGTTTCTATCAAAGTATTGTAATAATGACCTCAATTTGAAATCCTCAAAACATGTAGCTGAACCCCACTTTGAAAACCACTGTTCTAAACAACTAACAATGTATTTTAGAGCTAATCATCCATCTAACTGATTAGCACATAAAGCATTAGTAAATACTTAAACATTTGTGCTGCAATGCCAAGGTTTTAGCCATAAAATGTTGTGTTCATGCAGCGTCCCAAAGTTACAAGACAATTATATTTAACCCATTAAAGCTGCATTGTGCAAGTCGATAAAAACTATTACAGTTTAGTAGAAATAGACAATTAAAACCACACTGAAACATTTGTAATGAGGAATGCAAACGCTTTATGCCACAAAAAACAACAAAAAAACACTATCATCTTACTCCTCCAGAACAAATAGTTTATTTTGAGGCGATGTCCATGCAAGATTTGTTATTTATTTATTTGGTGCGAGAAATGACAAAAGTTGACTTTTTTTGCAGAAGGTAGAGCCTTGTGTCAAAATTGTGTCAATCATTTTTTGCTGCTCTTCAGGTCATATTAACACCAGGATTAATCTGTGTGTCTTAACCTAATGAAAGGATTTGTCCCAAACTTTGTCACTTTGTCACCACAAATGCAGATGCATATTATACCAAAATCAAATACAGAGTAGAGATGGGCAATATCTTATCGAATATCGTACATCGCGATATTCATGGGGAAAAGTTGAAATGTATAATATCGTGATACCACAGCTGATTTTGGAAACAGATGCAAAGAGGCATTGTGACTAATTGACCTTTCGCCGAGCCCCGCCCCAAAACGGCTCTTGTCCAATCAAACATCGTAGCAACCGTTGCTATGTAAATATGGTCCGTCAGATCTTGAGCTCCAAGCAAGATGGTGAAGCGATGCGCCTATGGTTTATGTAAACTGGACCGCAGATAACCCGAAATATTGACCGGAGGAGTTGTGTTCTTTCCTTTTCTAAATCCGAAAACAACCAGAGCAGTGTCTACAATGGACTAAACAGTGCGGGCGGCTCGGGGCAGCTCCTCTACCAGCTAAATATCGCCAACATGTGGAGCAAATCTCTGCTCAAAGGTAAAACTAATGTTTAACTAAAGATATGGACTTACTGTGTGTTCAGATCTAGAGGCAAAAACACAAACTAGACCGGAGTTATACCACAACGAGGATATAACTGCAAAAGTTACGCTCTAAGCTGCTAAGTTTAGTGAGCCCTTTAGCTTTAGCCAACACGGGTAGCTTTAGCTCGCTAACATAACCTCGTAAATTAACAATATTCTTGCAATAGAGAAAAATAGACCTTAACATATGAAAGCGAACTTACCCGGCAGTGCAAGAGCAGGACAAGGCTGTGCTTG
Source organism: Mugilogobius chulae (assembly GCA_038363315.1). Classification (NCBI taxonomy): domain Eukaryota; kingdom Metazoa; phylum Chordata; class Actinopteri; order Gobiiformes; family Gobiidae; genus Mugilogobius; species Mugilogobius chulae. Next base: position 66,005 of record JBBPFD010000181.1, on the reverse strand, counting down.
TTGTATTTGAGATAACGTTAAAGATCATGAGTTTCTCTGATTTAGCTTGAGCCCAGTAGCATTAGCCTCCATAGGAGTTATGTCCCCCTGTTGTGTATTTTAATGTTTTGAATAAATCTCTCCGCTGCACAGTGAACCTCTTCTGCCTCGATCTAGAAGATATCGCGGAAAAATTGCTTTAAAAAAGTCACTAACGTGAACAGGAGTACTTCTGTCTGTCATTGAAGTCTATGGCACGCTGTCATATTTGACGGACGTAGCAACAGTAACTAAGGGGGGCGGGGCTCGGCGAAAGGTCAATTCCCAGTGTTGCCACATTTTCAGAGATTAATTGGCGACAAGTCTTTGAAAAAAGCCAAAACAAATAACTTGAAAATACATATTTTCATATTTCAGTCATTCATGGATGAAGCATAAAAAATAGTCTAAAAATCACAATCCCTGTTGTGACTCTCCAAATAAAGAAGTCAAACGTTCCTATAAAGATGCAGACTTGGCAACTCTTTTCATCTGATCTCTCTCAAACAAAAGTAACATATACTCAGACAGTGGAGGCTCTGCAGAGGCTAAAACACAAAGAATGAAAAAAGTAAAACATGAAGTTTGAAAGGGGAATTTGTAAAAGAGTCTGATCTCCATCTGAGTTTGACACTATTATCAAAGTCAGAGCTGGTCCTGGGCCACATTTTATTATATAAGCCTGAGTATGTTATGTTAAACAAGCTCTACAAAGTCTAACTTGACCTTTTGTTGTATATTAGTTAAAAATATTAAGTCTCCCATGTGATTAGAATAAAGTAAATAAGACAAAATGTGCAATCTGCTGTATTCTGATGCATTTAAGAACACTATATTGATATGTAATGATTAAAACAGCGGGACACTATTAATAATAATAAGAAATCATCCTGGGGACAACATGAAATCATCTTGAAGGCCGCATTTGGCCCCTGGGCCGTGAGTTTAAGACTCCTGATTTAGAGAACATACATTTACATAATAATCATCTTTAAGCCGTGAGTTTCTGAGTCGCAGCAGCAGAAATAAAATATGTTTCAGAAAGATTCTTTGCCGTTTAAGTTACAATAATCATTAAAACCTCACATTATCCACTTTAGCTGGAGAAGCCTGGAATCCCACCCTCAGAAAAGTCTTTGAACGCAGCGTCGGCTTCAGCAGTGACTCATGTTTTCATAAAGAGAGAAAAGGCTAAGCAGGTCAGCGCGGCGACGCTAATCCGGCGCACAAAACCCTCTCCCAAATCAATTAAAAACTAATTAACACCACGCTTTTATCCTGCAGACGAGCAGAGTGGATTTTCTCATCTCGGATTTAGACAAACGTACTTGAACGCAGCGCTGAAGACTTTAAACAAATGCACTTGTACAACTTTAAACAGACGCACTTGAACGCAGCGCTGAAGGTTTTAACAGACGCTCTCGAACGCAGCGCTGAAGGCTTTAAACAGACGCTCTTGAACGCAGCGCTGAAGACTTTAAACAGATGCTCTCGAACGCAGCGCTGAAGGCTTTAAACAGACGCTCTCGAACGCAGCGCTGAAGACTTTAAACAGACGCTCTCGAACGCAGCGCTGAAGGCTTTAAACAGACGCTCTCGAACGCAGCGCTGAAGGATTTAAACAGACGCTCTCGAACGCAGCGCTGAAGGCTTTAAACAGACGCTCTCGAACGCAGCGCTGAAGACTTTAAACAGACGCTCTCGAACGCAGCGCTGAAGGCTTTAAACAGACGCTCTCGAACGCAGCGCTGAAGACTTTAAACAGACGCTCTCGAACGCAGCGCTGAAGACTTTAAACAGACGCTCTCGAACGCAGCGCTGAAGACTTTAAACAGACGCTCTCGAACGCAGCGCTGAAGACTTTAAACAGACGCTCTCGAACGCAGCGCTGAAGACTTTAAACAGACGCTCTCGAACGCAGCGCTGAAGACTTTAAACAGACGCTCTCGAACGCAGCGCAGAAGGTTTTAAACAGACGCTCTTGAACGCAGCGCTGAAGACTTTAAACAGACGCTCTCGAACGCAGCGCTGAAGGTTTTAAACGGACGCTCTTGAACGCAGCGCTGAAGCCTTTAAACAGACGCTCTTGAACGCAGCGCTGAGGGCTTTAAAGAGACGCTCTTGAACGCAGCGCTGAAGGCTTTAAACAGACGCTCTCGAACACAGCGCTGGAGGCTTTACACAGACGCTCTCGAACGCAGCGCTGAAGACTTTAAACAGACGCTCTTAAACGCAGCGCTGAAGGCTTTAAACAGACGCTCTTGAACGCAGCGCTGAAGGCTTTAAACAGACGCTCTTGAACGCAGCGCTGAAGGCTTTAAACAGACGCTCTTGAACGCAGCGCTGAAGGCTTTAAACAGACGCTCTTGAACGCAGCGCTGAAGGCTTTAAACAGACGCTCTTGAACGCAGCGCTGAAGGCTTTAAACAGACGCTCTTGAACGCAGCGCTGAAGGCTTTAAACAGACGCTCTTGAACGCAGCGCTGAAGGCTTTAAACAGACGCTCTTGAACGCAGCGCTGAAGGCTTTAAACAGACGCTCTTGAACGCAGCGCTGAAGGCTTTAAACAGACGCTCTTGAACGCAGCGCTGAAGACTTTAAACAGATGCTCTTGAACGCAGCGCTGAAGGCTTTAAACAGACGCTCTTGAACGCAGCGCTGAAGGCTTTAAACAGACGCTCTTGAACGCAGCGCTGAAGGCTTTAAACAGACGCTCTCGAACGCAGCGCTGAAGGCTTTAAACAGACGCTCTTGAACGCAGCGCTGGAGGCTTTAAACAGACGCTCTTGAACGCAGCGCTGAAGACTTTAAACAGACGCTCTCGAACGCAGCGCTGAAGGTTTTAAACAGACGCTCTTGAACGCAGCGCTGAAGACTTTAAACAGACGCTCTTGAACGCAGCGCTGAAGGCTTTAAACAGACGCTCTCTAACGCAGCGCAGAAGGCTTTAAACAGACCCACTTGAACGCAGCGCTGAAGACTTTAAACAGACGCTCTTGAACGCAGCGCTGAAGGTTTTAAACAGACGCTCTCGAACGCAGCGCTGAAGCCTTTAAACAGACGCTCTTGAACGCAGCGCTGAAGACTTTAAGCAGACGCTCTCGAACGCAGCGCTGAAGGTTTTAAACAGACGCTCTCGAACGCAGCGCTGAAGGCTTTAAACAGACGCTCTTGAACGCAGCGCTGAAGGCTTTAAACAGACGCTCTCTAACGCAGCGCAGAAGGCTTTAAACAGACCCACTTGAACGCAGCGCTGAAGACTTTAAACAGACGCTCTTGAACGCAGCGCTGAAGGTTTTAAACAGACGCTCTCGAACGCAGCGCTGAAGCCTTTAAACAGACGCTCTTGAACGCAGCGCTGAAGACTTTAAGCAGACGCTCTCGAACGCAGCGCTGAAGGTTTTAAACAGACGCTCTCGAACGCAGCGCTGAAGGTTTTAAACAGACGCTCTCGAATGCAGCGCTGAAGGTTTTAAACAGACGCTCTCGAACGCAGCGCTGAAGGCTTTAAACAGACGCTCTTGAACGCAGCGCTGAAGACTTTAAACAGACGCTCTCGAACGCAGCGCTGAAGGCTTTAAACAGACGCTCTCGAACGCAGCGCTGAAGGCTTTAAACAGACGCTCTTGAACGCAGCGCTGAAGGCTTTAAACAGACGCTCTTGAACGCAGCGCTGAAGACTTTAAACAGACGCTCTTGAACGCAGCGCTGAAGGCTTTAAACAGACGCTCTCGAACGCAGCGCTGAAGGCTTTAAACAGACGCTCTTGAACGCAGCGCTGAAGGCTTTAAACAGACGCACTTGTATGACTTTAAACAAATGCACTTGTACGACTTTAAACAAATGCACTTGAACGCAGCGCTGAAGCTAAGAATCCATTCACGGTCACAAGCACTGTTTCATGTTTTTGGTGGGTGCCTAAAATAATCTGCGTGCACTACGATCATTTCGTTTCTTTTCCACACGCAACTAAAAGCCTCTGACCCGCACTGGCGCATAGCTTCAGCAGCACAGAGCGCTAAAACATGTTTGTCACATCTTTAGTCTCGTGTCCTGTTCTAGATCACTACACAACATTCTTGTCTCTCTCGTATTGTTTCTCACTAGACTTCTCGCTCTGCTTTGCACACAGTCATAGATTAAACCCTGATCTCACACGACACAGCAGCAGCTCAGACTTTGGTCCAGACTCCAGAGTCACCAGACCAGAGTCTAAACAACAGCGCTGAGAGAGACAAAGAGACTGTATGACAGTTTATTTTCGTGCATACAGCGCAAAGAAAGCAAGAGAAGAGTGTGACCAAATTAATGCGCGCAGTCAGGCATTTAGAGAAACCTGGAAATTATGAATGAATTAATATTAGTGAGAATTGGCCTGAATGCTCAGACATTTGAGTGGGTCCTTGAGTCCTGCAGCATCATGGGATCAGCGCCTAAAAGTGATAAAGTCTCTTCATCTGAACTTTGCAGCGCTGTCCAATTATTCCCCGAACACCTTTTATCTTCTCCACTTTGGATTGTACTTCCAGGTCACAGATTTTAATCATAATTTGTTTAATTTTTAGCTTTTTAATTGTAGAAAAAACAACAGTTTGATTGTAGAAGAATGATCTGTGGCAAATAGTTATAATAGTTCAGTTTAAATCCGAAGATAAAATAGGCCGTAGTTTATTTAAAACTCAGCTGTGTCTCGACAAATACAACGTCCAGCTGCAAAGGCCGGTCGAGTTCTGAATATTAAAGTTGAAGGAGCTGATTTTCAGGCTGAGAAAAACTTAAATGGATCCAACTGGTTGTTCGCTTTCACAAATTCTTACGCACACGGTGTTATCCACTTACATTTTCCTAAAAACATATTTCAACAAACAGCAAAGTGAGACTGGAGGTGGCCACTCAAACACAGCCAATCAACAGGACTAAAGCAGGACTAAAGCAGGACTAAAGCTGGACTAAAGCTGGAGTAAAGTAGGACTAAAGCTGGACTAAACAGGACTAAAGCAGGACTAAAGCTGGACTAAAGCTGGACTAAAGCAGGACTAAAGCAGGACTAAAGCTGGAGTAAAGTAGGACTAAAGCAGGACTAAAGCTGGACTAAAGCTGGACTAAAGCTGGACTAAAGCAGGACTAAAGCAGGACTAAAGCAGGACTAAAGCAGGACTAAAGCTGGACTAAAGCAGGACTAAAGCAGGACTAAAGCTGGAGTAAAGTAGGACTAAAGCAGGACTAAAGCTGGACTAAAGCTGGACTAAAGCTGGACTAAAGCAGGACTAAAGCAGGACTAAAGCAGGACTAAAGCAGGACTAAAGCTGGACTAAAGCTGGACTAAAGCAGGACTAAAGCAGGACTAAAGCAGGACTAAAGCAGGACTAAAGCAGGACTAAAGCAGGACTAAACCAGGACTAAAGCTGGACTAAAACAGGACTAAAGCTGGACTAAAGCTGGACTAAAACTGGTCTAAAGCAGGACTAAAGCTGGACTAAAACAGGACTAAAGCAGGACTAAAGCTGGACTAAACCAGGACTAAAGCTGGACTAAAACAGACTAAAGCAGGACTAAAACAGGACTAAAGCAGGACTAAAGCTGGACTAAAACTGGTCTAAAGCAGGACCAAACCAGGACTAAACCAGGACCAAACCAGGACTAAACCAGGACTAAAACAGGACTAAAGCAGGACTAAAGCAGGACTAAAGCAGGACTAAAGCAGGACTAAAACAGGACTAAAGCAGGACTAAAGCAGGACTAAAGCTGGACTAAAGCTGGACTAAAGCAGGACTAAAACAGGACTAAAGCTGGACTAAAGCAGGACTAAAAGGTGACCACACAAACACACACTTTCCTATTCTAATTGTCCCAGATGTTTAGGCTCCAAACTGAGTAGCGTCTGGTGTTTGTGATTCTCCAGAGGAAACACAAAGCCTCTGGTCTCTAATCAGGCCTGAGTGCTGCTGGTGAAATATTAACGATCCATACGTCCGTCGCTTCAAACCCGCGTGACTCTTCTGTACTTACACCTGAGCGGCCGAAAAACCACAAGAGTCTAGACCCGCATCGATCCCCGGCGGCAGCAGCTCACGTTACGAAAAAGAAGAAGAAACAGCCAGATGCCCCGCCGCCGGACGATCAATCTGTGTGTTTACTGTAATGAACGGACTCTAGATGGAGGGAGAGCTGCTTTTCAATCACAAAACAGCTGGAAAAACAAATATATTTACTCAAAAACACATAAAAATCATGCTTTAGTATTAGTATCGGCCGATATTTGCAGCGTGAATCGATTCCGGAAGCCGATATCATTGATTTTTCTTAATTTTCAATCGAAAAGACATGACCCGTTCTGCTGTGATGATGTGAATGTGTGAGCCAGAGCTGCCCCGGGGCGTGTCTCTGCGTGTGTGTCTGCCCCGGCCTCCATTGATCAGCCATCGATTAAACATTAGGAGTATTGATCCAGGACCCGAGGGGCAGGAAAGAGCTGATCTCACCCAGGCCGGAGTGAGAGAGTTCAGACGATTTAGACAAGAGAAGAAGAGAGATGGGTTTGTGGTTTAGTCCTGTTTTAGTCCTGGTTTAGTCCTGCTTTAGTCCTGCTTTAGTCCAGCTTTAGTCCTGTTTTGGTCCAGCTTTAGTCCTGGTTTAGTCCTGCTTTAGTCCAGCTTTAGTCCTGGTTTAGTCCTGTTTTGGTCCAGCTTTAGTCCTGTTTTAGTCCAGCTTTAGTCCTGTTTTGTTCCGGCTTTAGTCCTGTTTTAGTCCAGCTTTAGTCCTGCTTTAGTCCTGCTTTAGACCTGCTTTAGTCCTGCTTTAGTCCTGTTTTAGTCCAGCTTTAGTCCTGGTTTAGTCCTGCTTTAGTCCTGCTTTAGACCTGCTTTAGTCCTGCTTTAGTCCTGCTTTAGTCCTGGTTTAGTCCTGCTTTAGTCCTGGTTTAGTCCTGGTTTAGTCCTGGTTTAGTCCTGTTTTGGTCCTGTTTTAGTCCAGCTTTAGTCCTGCTTTAGTCCTGTTTTGGTCCGGCTTTAGTCCTGTTTTGGTCCAGCTTTAGTCCTGTTTTAGTCCTGCTTTAGTCCAGCTTTAGTCCTGGTTTAGTCCTGGTTTAGTCCTGCTTTAGTCCAGCTTTAGTCCTGGTTTAGTCCTGGTTTAGTCCTGGTTTAGTCCTGTTTTGGTCCAGCTTAGTCCTGTTTTAGTCCAGCTTTAGTCCTGTTTTGGTCCAGCTTTAGTCCTGTTTTAGTCCAGCTTTAGTCCTGTTTAGTCCTGCTTTAGTCCTGTTTAGTCCTGTTTTAGTCCTGCTTTAGTCCTGCTTTAGTTCTGCTTTAGTCCTGTTTAGTCCTGCTTTATCCTGTTTTAGTCCTGCTTTAGTCCTGCTTTAGTTCTGCTTTAGTCCTGCTTTAGTCCTGTTTAGTCCTGCTTTAGTCCTGTTTTAGTCCTGCTTTAGTCCTGTTTTAGTCCTGCTTTAGTCCAGCTTTAGTCCGGTGTTGAAAACGTCTCAGACAAAAACCACAAAGTTCCATAGACTCTGACACAGATTGTATTAGGTTTATATAGAGCTATATATTTGTTTTATTAGATTACTGAGAGAGAGAGAGAAGAGAGAGAAAAGAGAGAGAGAGAGAGAGAGAGAGAGAGAGAGGAGAGAGAGAGAGAGAGAAGGGGGAAGGGAAGAGAGGGGGAGAGAGAGGAAGAAAGAAAGAGGAGAGGGGGAGAGAAAGAGAGAGAAGGGGGAAGAAGGGAGAGAGAGAAAGAGAGAGAGAGGAGAAAAGATGAGAGAGAGGGGGAAAGAGAGAGAGAGGAGAGAAAGAGAGAGAGAAAAAGGAGAGAGAGAAAGCGAGGAGGAGAGAGGGGAGAAAGGAGAGGGAGAAGAGAGAGAAGAAAGAAGAGAGAGAGGAGAAAGGAGAGGAGAAGAAGAGAGAAGAGATAGAGAGAGAGAAAGAAGAGAGAGGGCGAGAGAGAGAAGAAAGGAGAGGGAGAGAGAAGAGAGAGAGAGAAAGAGAAGAGAGAGAGTATGAGAGAGAGGAGAGAGATAGATGAGAGGGGGGCAAAGAGGAGAGAGAGAGAGAGAGAAGAAAGAAAGAGAAAAGAGAGAGAGGAGAGAGGGAGGAGAAAGGAGAGGGAGAAAAGAGAGAGAGAAAGAGAGAGAGAGAAGAAAGAGAGAGAAAGAAGAGAGAGTTAGAGAGAAGAGAGCAAGAGAAAGAGGAGAAAGAAGATAAACAATGGTCTGAATCGCCATAAGCACTGCTGCCTTCAATCTCTTTTCTCTTCTCTCTCTCTCTCTCTCTCTCTCAAACCTTCACATCCTCCTGCTTTTCTTTTTTCTCTTTTTGCACAAATACAAATCAACATCTGCATAAGTCACACTTTCACTTTCCCGCTGCTCAAACTAAATTCATCCTGACTTCTGCTGTTGTAAGTCTAGGGTGTTACAAAACTTCCTCGGAGCTCCAGCAGACGCCCACACGTGTGACGTTCTCCACCCAGAGACAGAGCACCGAGGCTGGGTGTGCGTGGGCCGAGGTCAGGGGGAGGCTCTGGAGCTTTCACCCTCAGGCGTTTGGTCCAAATAAAAGAATATTACTCACACTGAACAGTCTGAGGAAGAAACTGTATTTGTGCAGAAACACGCTGGAGGATTTGTGAAAAGGGGAAACCAGAACAGACTGAACTAAACTGAGACAAAAGCCAGACCTAAACAGGCCCAAGGGAGATAAGAAAGTTTAGTTTAAAAAGGGAGATTTCCACTTCCACTGTGTCTGCAGAGAGTAAATTTAAAAACTAAACCAGGACTAAAACAGGACTAAAGCAGGACTAAAACGGGACTAAAGCAGGACTAAAGCAGGACTAAAGCAGGACTAAAGCAGGACTAAAACAGGACTAAAGCAGGACTAAAACAGGACTAAAACAGGACTAAAGCAGGACTAAAACAGGACTAAAGCAAGACTAAAACAGGACTAAAACAGGACTAAAACAGGACTAAAGTAGGACTAAAGCAGGACTAAAACAGGACTAAAGCAAGACTAAAACAGGACTAAAACAGGACTAAAGTAGGACTAAAGCAGGACTAAAGCAGGACTAAAGTAGGACTAAAGCAGGACTAAAACAGGACTAAAGCAGGTCTAAACCAGGACTAAACCAGGACTACACCAGGACTAAAGCAGGTCTAAACCAGGACTACACCAGGACTAAACCAGGACTACACCAGGACTAAACCAGGACTACACCAGGACTAAAGCAGGTCTAAACCAGGACTAACACCAGGACTTAAACCAGGACTAAACCAGGTCTAAACCGCCAGGACTAAACAGGACTAACCAAAACCAGGTCTAAACAGACTACACCAGGACTAAAAACTACACCAGGTCTAAACAAGGTCTAAACCAGTCTAAACCAGGTCTAAACCAGTCTAAACCAGGTCTAAACCAGATCTAAACCAGGACTAAACCAGGTCTAAACCAGGACTACACCAGGACTAAACCAGGACTAAACCAGGTCTAAACCAGGACTAAACAGGTCTGTTCCATCTTGTTTCCATGTGTCCTTCAGATAATTCTCTTTTTGTTCCCGCTTGTGTAACGTTCCGTCCAAAACAAAAGGAAACACATGAGTCTGATTACGTTTCTCTGAGAACAGCTGCGTCTGATTTAGACTTTTCTCTCAAATATTTACTCGTCCTGCGCTCCGGCATTTAGCTCCGAGAGAAGCAGAGGATTATGGGAAAAGAGCCGCGATTCCGAGCGATAAAAGTCACAACTGTGGACGGAGATAAAGTCCAGGGAAGAGAGAATGTGTGGGACAAGGTGGGTCAGAGATTAATCTAACATAAACATTTACTGAAGCTAAGCAGGACTAAAACAGATGTGTTAAAAACAACCCATAATGTGTTATTTTTTAACACATTAGTGTGTCTAGTTAAGGACATTGCAACACGAGTTGATTTTAACACAGTGATTGTGTTTGGACATTTAACATATTTGTTGTGTTAAATGATTCAGCATAGTTCAAGTCTATGTGTTTCTCTATTTCATTTTATACAGTGCTTAAACAGCTTTAACAAAGCATTTCATTTCATGAACAGAAAGAATAATGAGTCAAAAGATTGTGCTCTACAGGAGCGCTACGAGGACAGGCCAAAACCATGAAAGACACAATAGAAGACTTGTTACCCAGTGTGACGGCAGTCACAAACAATCCGACTCTATGTACAAAAGTTAAAAATCCTTCATTGTAACATAAATACGCCAACGTGTCTTCTTCAGGGCATAGAATACATTTTACACCAGGTGTGGAGTTTAAATAATCAAGAGTCACGTGATGGCCAGACTTCCAGAACCATAACTTTTAAGTTGTTTGGTGTGGCCTGCTGATTTAAAATGTTTTGCCATTGGATAGTTCATGTTTTGAGTTCTGATTTGATATTTTAACACAACATGTGTTAAAACTAGCAAGATGTATCAACCGGTTTCATTTCACTCAGTGGAAACTGTGTGACGTCGCAGCATTAGAGTTTGTTTGTTCTAACTGCCGTTTTGTTCGTTACGTATGTACTGTGACTGACAAATCAGCTGTAGTCCGGAAAGTACAGTGTAAACATGGATGTGAACGTGGATCAGAGACGCAGCTCTACGGCCCGAGCTCAGTGGTACAGGTCTGTGGCCAGATACTCTTGCAGTTTTCAGCCCGTGCGAGGGATCGAGGAGAGGCAGCATATGTGCGGAAGATGGACAAAAACACGGATAGACTGATGACCTGGTGGAAAACATAGATCGCCAACAAACAGACCAGTGCGCAGGGGGGAAGGAAGATCACTTACAGTTTGACACAAACACGAAGAGGACAGCTCACTTTACCTGGGTGCAGACGCTTGGACAGCTGTCCTGCATGTTCACGGTGGAATAATACTTGTTGTGGAGCGCTTCAAATGTTCCTTTCTTCTGAACACACATGGATTATACACAAATCTTCAACACTCGGAGAGGCTTTGGAAGAGTTGCTTTGCGTGTCTCCTCCTCTACAATGCAGGTAAGACAGTACTGGAGACTGTTTTGCTGTTGTTACGCAGGATTAACTTTTTTCTTTCGGCAGTTTGTGTTTAGTCGAAGCTAGGAGTACATCAGCGAGGAGTCCTGAATATTTCTTTTACATCGCAATATTCCGATTGTTTGGCGTTTACATAAGCAGTTATTCATAATTTTTATTTTTACTAAACGGAGTATGAGTACTTTTGTTTTTAAATCAGGACTAAAGCAGGTCTAAACCAGGCCTAAATCAGGTCTAAACCAGGACTAAAGCAGGTCTAAACCAGGCCTAAATCAGGTCTAAACCAGGACTAAAGCAGGTCTAAATCAGGTCTAAACCAGGACTAAACCAGGACTAAACCAGGACTAAACCAGGTCTAAATCAGGTCTAAACCAGGACTAAACCAGGTCTAAACCAGGGCTAAACGAGGTCTAAACCAGGACTAAACCAGGTCTAAACTTTGTGTCTTTCTCTCGTTCCTTAAAGTGAGCTGTGGTCGTCTCGTACGTCGCGGTCTGCTCGACACAAAAGCTTTTCTCTCTTTTACAAATCTATGGAAGCCCGGAGAAGCCACAAGACCTTTTATTGGCCACGGTTTGTGGTGCAATTAACCGCGGCACATTCCTTGCTCAAGGGCACGTCAGCTGTGCACAGTCGTCTTTATTTAGGCGACGAGAACATGAAGCGTGGAGCAGACAGAGAAAGAGTTCTGCTGTGGGGTTAATTATGAGACAAAAGCTGTTTGTGTAGTTAGATTTATGAGGAAAAGTTGATAAACAAGGATTATTAAGAGCTGGACTCAAACTAGATTTAAACTGGATTAAACTTAGATTAAAACCTGTCTAAAACTGGACTAAATGTAAAGCAAGACTAAACCAGGACTAAAGTTGGACTAAATCAGGAATATAACAAGACTTAAGCAGGATAAGTCAAAGTTGAATCAGGACTAAAACAAGACTTAAAATAGAACTAAACAAGAGGCCAAAAAAGACACTAAAGCAGGATTAAAGTCAGACCAAATCGGGAGAAAATCGAGACTAAATCAGGACTAAAAACAAGACTTAAATCAGGTCTAAAACAGGACTAAAGAAAGACTAAGTTAAGGCTAAAAGTGGGACTAAAACAGGCCTAAACCAAAACTAAACCAGGACAAAAACAAGGACTAAAACAAGACTAAACCAGGACAAAATCAAGGACTAAACCAGGACAAAACTAGGACTAAAACAAGACTAAACCAGGACAAAAACTAGTACTAAAACAAGACTAAACCAGGACAAAAACTAGGACTAAAACAAGACTAAACCAGGACAAAAACTAGGACTAAAGCAAGACTAAACCAGGACAAAAACTAGGACTAAAACAAGACTAAACCAGGACAAATACAAGGGCTAAACCAGGACAAAAACAAGGACTAAAACAAGACTGAACCAGGACTAAAACAAGACTAAACCAGGACAAAAACTAGGACTAAAACAAGGACTAAACCAGGACAAATACAAGGGCTAAACCAGGACAAATACAAGGGCTAAACCAGGACTAAAACAAGATTGAACCAGGACTAAAACAAGACTAAACCAGGACAAAAACTAGGACTAAAACAAGGACTAAACCAGGACAAAAACTAGGACTAAAACAAGACTAAACCAGGACAAAAACAGGACTAAAACAAGGACTAAACCTGGACTAAAACAAGGACTAAACCAAGATTAAACCAGGACTAAAGCAGGACTAAAAACCAGTTTTTCTTGTGCATTAAAAGCGTGAAACAGCAGCGTTGTTGTCTTACTTGCAGTCGAGCCGTTCGATCTCGAAGTGCGGGTTGAAGTTCAGAGCGATGCGTTGCGTCGGCTCCGGAGCGGTGACGATCCACTGACAGTTCTGATGAGGCGGGTACTCCAGAGGATACCCGGGCGACGTGATGTACCCGGCCTCGCTGGCGTCCAACACCCCGCCGCAGTCTGGAGCTGGACACGGAGAGAAACACAGTGAGTTTTACTATGATTTAAACAGAGAGAGAATAACAGACTCACATGACTTTACTCGACATAAAATTTTAAGACAGAAACTGCACTTGTATTTTTGTTTGTATTTACAGTGTTCCCTCTATGTCCTTCTTTCACCCTCTCCACTCTCTTTCTGTTATAACTTAAAGTGAGGCTAAACACGAGGTCAGAGACTGACTCCGCCTACAACTGAACCTCTGGGAGATGGGATGCCCAGAGGAATTTTAAGAGACGCTCACCCCGGGCTCACACTGCCTCCAGTCCAACTCCGGTGCAGTCACCGGACCGGTCTAGCTACGGTGGGTGACTCACATTAGCTACGGTGGTCTGCTGTCCTGCTGCAGCCACAGGCTCTGCTGCCGACCTCGCGAGACCCCAAACTCACGGAGGTTCACACTCAACGTGGGTTTATGCGACCGCTGAGCACTTTTTTTTTTCTCTCTCTCTTTCGCTGAGCACATGTGTAAACAAAGAGCACGCGCCAAGTTTTGGGCTTGTTTCACGTTAGTTGATTTTCTGTTGGGATTTTTCGCCGCACAGTGGGTGAGTACGGGAGGTTTATTTACATTTTATGTGTTACGTAATCGTGTAAATGTCGTATTTTGTATTATTAGCGGTAACGTAAAGATTTTATTTTGAAAACCACCGGATTCTCTTCACCTGCGCTCGCTTGGTTTCCTGTTTATCGTGTCTTGTTTTCACAACTTCATCAAAAAGGGCTCCGGTGCGCTCCGGCGTCCGGCCAAAATTTGAAACAAACGAAACGGATTCGGAGCGCCGGATTGGCCGTACCGGAGACACCGGACTAGACTGTACAAGTGTGAGCCACTCTCGGACTTTTCAAGTTAAGTAAAGACTCCGGTGACTGCACCGGAGTTGGACTGGATGTAGTGTGAGCCCGGGGTCAGTGGTGTGAACCAGAGGTTACATTAACCGACATTTTTCCGTCATTTACCGAATGTAAGTTGCTTTGACGGAAAATTTTCAAGGCCCTCCGTCATTGACGGATTGAAAATGGAGCTGCCCTTTTATACTGTATATAGTCTACTAATTTAGTGACCTGCATCCCGACCGGACTCGCGCTGTCCCGCTCGCTCAAACTGAGGAAGCAGCGAGGGACAAATGCTGCTTTTAATCCATTCATGCGCTGCGATCCGTCAGGGAGGCTGCGAGACTGACGGCTGCAGAGCGCACGGGGCTGTCGCCTCCGCAAATACGTGATCTATGAATCTGTAAACAGGAGGCTGCAGTTTCACGGACCACACGTTCGCTACGGCGCACGGATAGGCTGCGTACGACAAAAATAACGGCATGGACAACGTTTTATCGGTCTGATTTCAAGAGGATTTGTACTTTTGACCAGGATCACTCGACAGACAAACACTGATGTTTATTCAGATTCATAAACTCAGCAGAAAGTCGCTCCTGCAGTTTCCTGGTTTGGCAATTGGACGCATCGGCTCGAATCAGAAACTTTCCCGGAGGAATGAAGGACTGGCTTTTACGCAGGAGAAATGGAAATAACACGTAGCGTTTGGGCAAAATACAGTGTGGATTTGCAGAAAGTGGAGAGAAGTGGAACTTTGTGCTTCAGGTAAGAAATGTAGAGCCTAAACATTAGTCACATTGAGTTTGTTGAACGTCAAACAGACACAATGGTTTTTGCAGATGCATTAATGATATCTTAAGAAACTATTTATGCAGAGTTCAGTCATTTTTATAATGCATCTTATGTCTCATGACCCGTGTGCTTCCGTTCAGTCTCTGTGTCAGAAATCAGCTACAAAAACATAGGCAACAATAAACCTACTGAACAAAATTATGACGGATAAAAATCCCTCATGACGGATTTTTTGGGACATTGTCCGTCACGGTGACGGATTGGAATTATGTCTAGTGTAACCACTGGTGTGAACAGACTTTGATTGACAGCACCAAATATGGACAGTGAGCTTGTGAGTGATGTGAGTTTTGTGTGGGAGCAATCCTGATGTGAGGAGAAGTTCACAGCTCTGAGGCTGTGCACAGGTCCAGTTTATTACTCACACGTCAAGATTCTTTTTTAACTTTTCAGACATACTGTATATGAAGCCTTTGCTTCAGCCACATAAGCACACGAGCTCATGATCTGAGTATCTTCTAAAATTGAAAATGAGAAAAATAAAAGTCTGCAGCGAGTTTGGAACTGGCGCACCTGTGCACCTTGCACCACCGACTCAACAATCTGAGCCACAAGACTGATAATGTCCTAATGCAGCTGATGACTGCTTTCAACCTCTCCACAGTCCACCGTCAGAAGGAGGAGTTCTCCCACCTGGGCGGTTTGTTTCAGTTCAATGTGACGTCGACATGAACTGAAAACACACTGACAGCGTTTGAACAGCAGCAGTGCAGTTCAGTTTTACACACATCACTGCAACATGAGCGAGTGCACGAAAATGTCCAAACAAAAAGGCTTGGAAACAGAAGATTTTTCTGTTTTGACCCCATATACACAGTTTGTTGATTCTGTGTTTAGTTTCTTTAAAAGTCTAAGTTGAAAATCTTTGACTCGCACTGTCCAAGTTAAATCAACAAAAACATTTAAGTTTAAGTCCTCGTCTTCTGTCTCACTACAAAAAGACATTTAAAATGAACGCTTCCTTAAGAATATGTCTCTTATCGGCACAAGATGTACAAAATATCAACCCTGCTCTTCCATATGAGTGCTTTCCTTTATGTCGAAATGTTTGCACTAGTGAGCCACACCAACAAAAATTAAACTACTGCACTGCTTAATAAAAGGTCAAAGAGAATCTGTAATTTAGCTGCATCTTTGTGTAGAGCGCAGAGTTCAGAGCTTATCATAAAAGTCTCAGCGTATATTACAGAACTGAGGGTAAATGTGTCCCAAACAGACTCCTAAAAGCGCGTCCCTGTGGGTTTGCCCAGAGCTGAACAGAAGTAAAAGTGTGATCAGACAAATCCTGAGCAATCATCCTCTTTCTGCTCCTAAAAGCTTCATGACAGGACCCAGCGGAGCTCAGACCTTTTCTCTCATTTCCTGTTCAAATGTTTTAGTGCTGCTCAGAGAGACAAAGCAGCAGCAGAAGCAACGTTTGGACCAGAGTCAGAGAGAATGAGTCACAACACAAAAGACTGTTCATATTATCTGTATGTATGTAGTATGTATTATGATGTACTATAGGCTGACTGTTATATTGTTTAACGCCGGGCTCACACTGCCTCCAGTACAGATCCGTCTGGGTCGGGGGTCAGTCACACTGCCTCCAGAATATGCATGTGTATGTATGGACTATTCTGCCATCGCGAGACCAAGAGTTCACTGGGTCCACGCTCAACTTGGGAGATCTGGCACATGTTTATGTAAACAAAGAACACGTCACTTAATATTCTGTTTGATTTTTCGTTGCACAATGTATAAGCACAAGACGTTTAGATACATCCAGTATGTTATTTAATTGTGTTTATGTCAAGCATGTTGATGCATTTGTTGAAGTAGTAGAAACGTAATGATTTTATTTTGAAAACCACCGGATTCTCTTCAGCCGCGCTCGCTTTGTTTCCTGTGTTTTTTTACAACTTCACCAAAAAGGGCTCCGGAGCGCTCCAGCAGTCCGGAAACCAACAACAACAACTTCCAATGGAAACGAACCGGACGACCGGAGCAGAGCCTCTCATTACTTTTCAAGAAACAGAAAGCCTCCGTACGCCGGACCGGAGTTCAGACTGATGCCGTGTGAGCCCGGTGTAATCCAGAGGTGGAGAACCCGAGGCTTATGGCTCATTCAGAAACATTTGCTTCTCCACACTCTGTCTCTTTCTCTCTCCTTCAGAAGCACACATCAGTCAGTGCAGTGTCACAGCAGAGTCTTTGACCCCAGGCTCACACTACATCAGTCCAACTCTGGTGCAGTCACCAGACCGGTCTTGTTACGGTGGGTGACTCACATTAGCTACGGTGGTCTACAGTCCTGCTGCCGACATCGCGATACCCCGAACTCACAGAGGTTCACACTCAACTTGGGAGACTACGTGATCGCTGACACATGTAGATGTAAACAAAGAACACAGTTTTGGGCTTGCTTCACGTCAGTTGATTTTCTGTTGGATTTTTCGCCGCACAATGGGTAAGTACGGGAGGTTTATTTACATTCTATGTGTTACATAATCGTGTAAATGTCGTATTTTGTATTATTAGCGGTAACGTAATGATTTTATTTTGAAAACTACCGGATTCACTTCACCTGCGCTCGCTTGGTTTCCTGTTTATCGTGTCTTGTTTTCACAACTTCACTAAAAAGGGCTCTCCGGTGTCCGGCCAAAATTTGAAACTAACAAAACGTTTTGGGAGCGCCGGATTGGCGGCACCGGAGACACCGGACTAGACTGTACAAGTGTGAGCCACTCTCGGACTTTTCAAGTTAAAGTGAGGCTAAACACGCGTTCAGAGACTAACTCCGCCCACAACTGAACCTCAAACAGGCTCGCAAAAGTGGGAGATGCCCGGAGGCCTTTGAAGAGACGCCCAGTGGGTGTGAACAGACATTGATTGACAGCACCAAATATGAACAGCGAGCTTGGTAAATGAGATTTGTGTCGGAGCGGTCCTGGTCCTGACGTGAGATTTGCAGCAGAGGGAGCTGTACAGCAACAGCACCAAGTCTTTGCTTACTTGCACGTCAAGTTTTTTTAATATTTGCTTTGCAAATCATACGTATGAAACCTTTGCTTTATTCTACATAAGCACATGTGCCTATTATGTGAGTATTTTCTAAAAATGAAAATCTAAAATGAAAAACAAAGGCACGAGTTTCGAACCAGCGTATCTTTGAACTAGTGGTGGCTCATCACACCACTCGCTCAACAAGCTGAGCCAAATGACGAGTGATGTCGTGCAGCGGGTGATCGCTTTTCAACTCTCTGCAGCTGCAGTGTCAGAGGGAGGAGTTTAGATAAACCACCTGGGCGGTTCGTCTGCCTCGTCAATACACTGTGACGTCGGAGGGTACTGAAAATGCACTGACAGCGTTTGCCCATCGTGGCAGTACAGCCGCCGTTTTTGCACACATAACTCCAAAATGAACGAGTTTGCACAAAAATGTCCAAAAAAGGTCTGGAAACAGTAGATAATTCAATTTTGACCCCATATACACAGTCTAACAGCGAAAAAAAGTTGATTCTGAGTTTAGTTTCTCTTTAAGTAAAGGCTCCGGTGGCTGCACCGGAGTTGGACCGGATGCAGTGTGAGTCCGGGGGTAACAGACAGATTGTTTCTTTGAGAAGCATTTCGAACTCAGTGCTATTCTGTGAAACTGGAGCTTCATTTTGATCTTTATTTTGGGCAACTCGACCTTGCATCCATCGAGTAAAGATCCAAAATGTACAATAAAATAAAACATGAGAAAATAACAGCGGCGCAGCACGCAAATGTTCAGACAGTGATGTTTCCAGCTGTGGCTTTTGTCTGAATGTGACATAAACAGAAGTTTACACACTGCCCTGACAAAAGTGTGTGCAGCAGTGTTTTCTCTGATCACACAGGACAGTCCTGAGTTTGACTGACTAAAGCTCCTAAAGCCCAGTTTTACAGGGGCGGAGCTAAGGGAGGCATCTGGCCTTATATGGAGGAGCGGGCTTTTTGATTTACTGACTTATGTCTTTTTAATTATCGTAAAATTGCATCACATAATGAAAATATCACATCTAAAGCTCAGCAAAATACAGGAAATTGCACAGAAACAAACAAAAAAATTCTCCCCCAGAACCTCCTGAATTACAAGAAAACCATGTTTTATAGAAACATATTTATAATGGAGGGTTTAAAGTGTCTGCGTCTCTGTCAGGGGTTCCCAAACTTTTCAGCCTGGGACCCCCACAGCAAAAATTATATACTTCTGTAATCATTTTAAGTTACATTTAAATTTGATTTAATTGTGTTTAATTTGATAGTGTATCAAAATATATGACCCCATTTCTCCAAAAACCTGTCATAATTGTAAAAATACATTTTAAACAACTTAACTTCATGTTATTGGACACATTTATAGTCTGAATGTTACCCACAGTTTGCTCTAAATCTAAACGACAATAGAATAAACTAGAATAATGACGGAGGACATTTCCCTCGTCGTCTCTTTGTCACACACACATTTACACACATTTACACACACACACGTTCACGTTAGTCTGAATGAAGCGTCCTGTTGTCATGGCGAGCACGTCTGCACCGCCGTAAAGAATAATAACGTGAACCAATCTCCTGCAACACCACGAACAGAAATAATAACTCTGCCTCCGTCGGCCAATCAGACGCTGCCTTTGTCCCGTTAGCCTTTAGCACGCTAGCTCCAGATAAACTCTCACAATAAAACATTATATCTGTATCTGCCTCGGTCTGAATCAGGTCTGAGCAGAAGCAGGATTATTAAACTCTGAATATAAATGTAGTGCAGCTGATTTAAAAATGACAATAACGTTTCTCTTTAATAGATTCATTTTTACTCTTGAATAAATACAAAAACAGGATAAACCCCAAACAAACTCAACGTAATAATGAACATTTAGAGTTGAATCGGAGCAGCAGTGAGACTAGACCGAGTCTGCAAACCAAGACTAAGCTTGGTCTACATTTGGATTACATCAGAGTAGACCAGACTAAAGACACAATCTAAACTGGAACTGAACTCTTAACTAATTAAATTTTATTACAAAATCTAGGTCAAACGATGCATAGTACAGTAAGCTACTAAATCATAAGAACCACACTCTTTCAAGTCAAATCCTGGGTTAAAACATACGCTTGGACCTCCGTTTGAACAGCCCTGCTTTAGACATTGCTAGTTCCTGAAATGTCAGTTTGGAGGTGACATAATACAACCCAGTATCACAAGAAAGCGTGGTATCTATGAAGCTACGTTGGCGCTTAAAGGGTTAATATCAATACAAGTCAATTATACTTTATTATAAGTAAAATAAGCTGCTTATTTGAGCTGTAATTTTCCAGTCTGGACGGACTTGACCGGTATTTATTAGGGATGCACCGATCCAGCTTTTTCAGTTCCGATACCGATCCCGATACTTTAGAATTAAGCATCTGCCGATACCCGATATCAACCGATACTTGTGTAAGGACTGGAATAGCTCTTTTTTACTTTTCAAAACATAAGACTTTTGATCATAATAGAGTTATTTATACCACAAGTCATAACTGAACAACTTACGAAGAAGAGAGAGAAAGAAAGAAAGAAAGAGAAGAGAGAGAGAAAAACAGAAGAGAGAGAAGACAAGAGAAGAAAAAGAGGAGAGAGAAAGAGAGAGAGAAGAGAAGAAAGAGAGAAAGAAAGAGAGAGCATGAGGAGAGAGAGACAAGAGAGAGAGAGAGGAGAAGAGAGAGAGAGAGAAAAAGAGAAGAGAAGAAAGAGAAGAGAAGAAAGAGAGAAAGAAAGAGAGAGCATGAGGAGAGAGAGAGAAGAGAGAGAGAGAGAAAAAGAGAAGAGAGAGAGGAGAGAGAGAGAGAAAAAGAGAAGAGAAGAAAGAGATGAGAGAGAAAGAGAGAGAGAGAAAAAGAGAGAGAGAGGAGAGAGAAAGAGAGAAAGAAAGAGAGAGCATGAGGAGAGAGAGAGAAGAGAAGAAAGAGAGAGAGAAAGAGAGAGAAAGAGAGAAGAATGAGAGAAAGAATACAGAAAGAGAGAGAAGAGAGAGAAAGAGAGGGGAAAGCAAGAGGAGAGAGACAGAGAGAGAGAGAGAGAAAGAAATTAAGAAGATGAGAAGACAGAGTAATAGAGAGAAGAAAGAGAGAAGAAAAGAGAAAGAAAAGAGAGAGGAGAGTGAGAAGAGAGAGAAAGAAAAAGAGAATAAAGAAAGAGAGAGAGAGAGAAAGAATAAAATGTCAAACATTATGAGACATTCTGGCTCAACATCAGCCTAATCAGACTCATTATGTCCAATTAAACACAACTAGGATATCGGCTGAACCGATATTATAGAGCCGATACTCGATCCAGCAAAATTTCCTGGATCGGCACCGATATTCCAGTATCGGATCGGTGCATCTCTAGTATTTATTACAAAAGTTCTTTTTATCTGACACTTGCCGACAGCTAAATTAAACCCACCAACTGAAATCTACAGGCTAACTGCAGCTCAACAGGACGTGAAATGGAGGGGACAGAATCAGGATAGTAAACAGTGACTTAGAATTATTAATCGTACATCATTCAAGGGTTGAAATTCTTGCACAAATGCAATAATCGACAAGTTCCTTAAGCGTCTCACCTAAACAGGAAAACTTACATTTTTAAAGAAAATTATCTAATTAAATGTAAAATAAGACTATTGAAACATGATCAAATATCAAACATGTAAACATCAGAAGTAATAATGTTTCTATAAAAAGAAAAGACTGACTGATTGATTGTGTGAGGTGTAATATTGTCGTTGAGAGTGAAAGTCCGTGTCAGGAGCAGTTTTGCTGAGTCTGAGTCGGAAACATCACCAGGATTAAGACGAGAGAGAAACGCTGCTGCATCAGTTTGTCTCCCCAAAGGAAACGAGGGATTAGGAGACGAGGAGGCAAGGAGAGGAGACGAGGAGGGAGGAGAGAGCGATTAGGAGACAAGGAGAGGAGGCAAGGAGAGGAGACGAGGCATTAGAAGACAAGGAGAGAGGAAGAAAGGAAAAAGAAAGAAGAAGAGAGAAGAGAGGAGACAAGGAGAGGAGGCGAGGAGAGGGAGGAGAGGAGGGAGAGAGGGATTAGGAGACAAGGAGAGGAGACAAGGAAACAAGGTGAGAAGGTAGGAAAGAGAAAGGAAAAGAAGAGAGCGAGGAGTAGGGGAGATGAGGAAAGAGGAGAGAGCTATTAGGAGACAAGGAGACAAAGAGAGTAGAGGAGTCAAGGAGGCTGGAAAGAGAGAGAAGAAGAAAGAAGGAGAGGAGTCGAGAAGAGGACAGAGGAGACTAGGAGAGAGGGATTAGGAAACAAGGAGAGAGGAGACAGGAAGAGGAGAGAAGAAGAGGTGAACAGAGGAAGAAGAGTAAGCAGATGAGAGAGAAAAGTGGGTGAGAGAGGAGAGAAAAGAAGGACAGAGGAGAGGAGATGAGGAGAAGACACAAGGAAAAAGAGGTAAGGAGTGAGGAGACAAGGACAGAAGTCATGTTTTTTCTTTGCTCTGAGTGAGTGACAGCTGGATTAACCAATCACAGTAAAGTATAGGAACTTTCAGAAAAAGCAGATGATTGTATTTACCTCAAAGACAAAAGACAAGAGTCGACAAGAATTGTGATTAAATCAAAATTGTGATCTGTCTCCAGGAAAATCATGATGATAACTTTTACCATATCGCCCGGCCCCCATTGGAGAGGAGAAGAAAACAGGAAAGATTAGGGGACAAGAAGAGAAACCAAGGAGAAAGGAGAAGGGAAAGAGAAGATGGAAGAAGGAGAGAAGAAGAGGTGAGATGAGAGAGAAAGAAGGGGTGACACAGAGAGGAGAGAAAACAGGACGGAGGAGAGGAGATGAGGATAAAAGGGAAGAGACACGGAAGAAGGAGAAGGAAAGGGAAAGGAGGAGAGGAAATGAGGACCCAGGAGAGAAGGGGAACGAAGGAGAGGGAAAGAGGAATGAGGAGGGAGGAAAAAGAACGGGAAGAGATAAGAAGACAAGAGGAGAGAAGAAGAGGAGATGAGGAAATAAAGAAAATGAGAAGAGGAGAGGTTTAAGGCATCTAGATTGACTTCTACAAACATGACTTCTGGTTGAAATCACTTCCTGTTGTTGCGTTTGTTCCTGTTGTTGCGTTAGTTTAAACGTCGTGATTGGAAACGTCTGATTGTGCGGTTCGTTTGAGTTCAGCTCTGTTCCTCATCAGGACGTTTGACAGTTCTGTGTCTTGTCCCGCCCAAAACAAACTGCTGACAATCAAACATCTGCAGATCTAACCGCCTCAATGTGTTAAAGATCCTCCTCCTCCAAATGTCAAGAGTCACAAATGACTACGACGACATGTTCTTTGGATCTAACGGACATTTTCTTTTGACGTTTGTGCAACATATGAGAAAAAAACTGGACAAAAGTCACTGACAAATACAAGATTAAGCTGTTTTTACTTGTTATTATAAGAGAAAGTTAAAGCCACACTTTAGAACGTGTGTGTAAAGACAAAATGACTAAGACTGCTCAAAGTCAGAACTAGGTCAGGTATCACAACTGCAGACGGTTCAACAAAAGGAAGTACAGTCGACTAATCAGTGAACAGAGATGAAGCCAGAACCAACCAGAGTAGATATAACAGAGTGAGGCCCTCCTGGTTGACGTTTCTCAGAGTTGTTTTGTGTTTTGGTCACTCTGAGCTCCAGAGGCAGAGCTCAGCCTGTGACATACATGAGCAGATCTGTGCTTTCAGTTCATTTAGTGAAGCTTTACCTACAGATGAGCAGCGCAATAAGGTTGCAACAAATGTAAATCTACATGTTTAATCTGCAACAATGATTAACTTTAGCAAAAAGACATGAAAAATAGTAAATGAGGCAGCTGTAGCTGTTCAAATAATCAACTCTGTCTTTAATCTGCGAGTGAACAAAATGTTATGGAGCTGCAGTGTCAGTGTGAATGCAGCTCTTCACACGAGATAAAGCCAGAATAACGCGGTACTAGATGAGCCTCGGCCCCTTCTTCACTTTTGAATCATTGTGAACGGGCTGCTGAACGTTTCAGACCAGAGGCTGTCGACTTCAGGGTGGTGGGCACAAAGAACAGCGCACAGACCAGAGCCTCACGTTGGACCATGAAGAGTGCATCACGCACAATCAGAGACCAGACCAAAGTGGACACAACCCTGCACTCGCCTGTACCAGGACTACAGCGCATGCACACATGAAAGACCCTCTGCAAACGTCACACCAGGGACTGTGAGCCTGTTATGGACAGTTGTCTCATTCAAAAAGATTATAACAAGAACATGCTGCTGCTTCTGAGTTTCTAAACTTTTCACACACAGATCAAGATTCTCAGGTGAATCACACACATCCGATCATTTTTATTATAAATTTAGGTCGACAAAACAGAATTTTGTTAAAGGAAAAACACAAACTTACTGAAGCAAAGTCTGACTAAAGAAGGAATCTTTTTGACAAAAACAATAATATAAATCAATAAATGCATTAAACATTGCTTTTTCCATATTTGGAAAATTCATTCTGTCTTCTTCTTAGTTTATGTTTACTTTTCTTGTAATAAGACAGTTGTAATAAGCTAGGTGCTAATTTACCTGACAGTTTTGGCGGCAGGACTTCCGCCTTTGTCAGAGGTGAGTCTGGTGTTGTGACGTCTCTCTTATAGAATCTTCCCAGACGTGGCCAGCAACACAAGAAAACTTAAAATCGCCATATCTGACCATTGCAAAAGGGAAAACCACATCATGGACTGGGACAAAGCAAAATAATTGGAACAGAAGAACACAATACAAACGATGGATACCAGAGGCTGTTGAGATCAGGAAGCGAGGCACAAAGACCATCAACAGAGACGAAGGAGCTTTTTCTTTGGCTCACACCTGGGACTCACTTCTCCAGAGACTTTCACCAGGCAGGGGCAGACGTGGTCAGTCTGACAAATCTGTCAAACTGGCCACGTCTGGGAAGATTCTATAAGAGAGACGTCACAACACCAGACTCACCTCTGACGAAGGCGGAAGTCCTGACGCCGAAACTGTCAGGTAAATGAGCACCTAGCTTATTACAACTGTCATATTACAAGAAAAGTAAAGTTAAAATTGCTTTTTCCAACTAAAGCACATGACAAAATCAAATTGACAGCGAAACAACAGCCATATTTGCAATATTTGAAGGGATTTTTGTTAGCATTAGTATTACAGACCACAAAACCTAAATGACACAGTCATATCTTTATAACATCTTTGTCTAGAACAAAAACATTAGGTCATGTTATGTATAACTTTACTGCTTAAAGTTTTTTTTATTTTTTTTGTAAAACGTTTCCTGAAATGTCTTTCCACTCAAACAGCTTTAGAGTAATTAAATGAGCAGGTTCTGTGCAGCTTCTCCTACATTTGTCCCGTGTTACAATTGTCCTGGTCTCCCTCCATAGAAAAAATTGAGTTTTGTCGACTTGGACAAGTTTAAAGTGTGTTTTTAAAAGCTTTTCTGTTGTGGCATAACACTAAAAGCTATAAATAAATGCTTTTCTTTTGTATTTAGTGGATTTATTTCAGCAGCTAAACATAAATCATCTTTAAACTTCATTATTCCAGAAAAATCCAAGAAGCTTAACTCCACAAGCTCCAGTTTATTTCATTAGCTCTGTCACTTTAGCATCATTAGCCTCCACTTTAATCTCCTAAACCTGAATTACCCAGAATGCAGCAGGTCTTTAGTCTTTTGTGTGACTGATGTGTTTAAGAAGAGCTAAAGTGGCCAAACTCCAAAAACCCTCTTTAGCTGCGAGTCTCTAACCTCCAGCAGCGCTAACAGGATAAGTGCTTCATGCTAATCAAGCTAATGCACGCTACGCTAGCTCCTGATCAATGCCTTTCAATGGATCGATGGCGTTAGCAGATGGCGGCTAGCGGCGGGAGGCTAATCTGGTTTTACCTGACGACACGACGGAAAGGCTTTGGTTTAAGAGTCGGAGGAAACAAAGGAAAGAAGAGAAAATGTAGACTTTAGAGAGAAGAAAATATAAATTATAAACATTAGATGATCAGTTTGTGATCATTTAAAGGAAGCATATGTAAGATTTTGGTTTGAGTCATAAAAAACACGTCCTATCGACCGATTAAGAGACTAAAAATGTTGTACAGTAGAACTTCTGAAGATAATAAGTTGTTTTTTCATCTGATCATTAAATTGACTAAAACTGTTCAAAAAGAAAATAGGAAAAATGAACAGAAACAGTCTGGTATCTAAAAAGGCAGATTAGTCTTAAACTGGGTGATATATCTATGTATATTGTTTATAGAGATACAAAGTTTAAACAAAAATGACAATATAGTAAATATTGAGATCATGTAATCAGGATAAAATAGTCAGTTGGTCACAGTTACATAAACATGACAAAAGGGAGAATGAGAAAATCAGGTACATTTATCGTAATAGTCAAATTATGTATTTATGGTAAGCACAATGTTGCGTTTGTAAGATTGTTACGCCGTGCATTTAGCACGATATGAAAAAGCGTAAAAATTACAAGAGATTTCACAGCGTCAAAATAGGACAAGTTTTAATTGAAGCCACGTGGGGACGTTTTCTTCAGGTGAAACGGGTAAGTTCAGGCATAAAGTTACTAAAATGTGTAAGATTAGATCTGGGGCTTGGGGCAGGTTAGGATTAGAATCAGGATTTAGTTAATTTTCATAAATAAGAACACGTTTTAACTACCACCATTGAAATGACGGGGACTGTGACGCATACTATAATTACGCAAAACAGCCGAGAACTCGTGCTAATCATACGTAATTTGCATGTTGTGTAATGTCGTAGTAAATGTACGCTTTCTTGTGAGATCGGGCTCCAATTTCTATTTCCAAAGTGACACATTCAGAGGCACAAAATGCTAAACAAACCCATGTGACCCGGACGCTCCTCCACAGAGAAGTGAAGCCACATGTATGTTTAGGTCATGTTTGCCATTTTCACAGTCACATGTAAAAGAGAATGCTTAGTGCCATTCAGAATACTACAGAAAAATGATGTCACAATACATCTTTACTTCAAAAACTCGCACAGCCACAACCAGCTTTATACACAAATTTAATTTAAAACTAAACTTGTTAACAAGGCCCTGATCTCTGCTTAATGTGGTCAGTATCCAGCGACACTCTCTGCATCTTGACTTTTTTCGGTTAATGCTGTTATACGGTTATAGTAAACAAACAGGAGAATAATGCGTGTTCGAGCACAGGGATGTTTTTTGGACTGGGGGGGGTAAATGGGTACTATGTATGACTTTCCCAGGTGTGGCCCAAAGCAGAAGAACTAGGTGGTCCCCATAATGCTGGCCATCCTTAATGCTTGTGAGAATAATTATTTGGTGAAAGCAGCACCGGCTCCAATCACTTTATAAAACATGGTAAAGGGGAAATAGTTATGTGGCCAAATTATTCACAAATAAAAGCTAGAAAACCATATTATTATTATCATTTATTCCGTTTTACTTCAATTTATTTGATAGAATATAAAATATAATATAAAACCAAAGTTTAGATTAAACAGAGATTATTGAATATAATACAAAAAAAAAAAAAACTAAAAAAAAAAAAGAAGAGACAAGCAGTTAGCAGAATTTCGTGAACAAGATACAATGCCAAGTTTGACCAAGCCCACTATTACGGAAGTGGCAAAGTGAAAAGCATGAATTCCGTTCGAATAAATGTGCATGTTTCACTCGAATATTGTCTGAAAACATTACTTTTTTATCAGCAACATATATACCAGAAATGTCACAAGACTTTAAGTTTATGCTTGAAAAACGAAACATACAGATTAACAGTAAATAAGATAAAAGTATGTGTTTAAAAAATACATTTTTTTGGGTTATTAATTCTCGTCTTAGTATAATCGAGCAGACACTATAACAAAACATCACATATAAAGCATTTATATCGTATTTTAACTAGAAGTGAATATCCATAGGAAACGCAAAGGATAGGAAATTATGAGAAATAATTAGAATCACGAGAATTATGTATTAGGGGCCCATTAGCAAAGTTTGTACTGGGGCCCGTATATTTGTCTTCGCCTGTTCGATGCAAACTGCACATCTACTATGTATCAATTTTAATTTTTGGATGATACATCAGTTAGT